>JAAEAF010008595.1:0-41342 GCA_011037195.1 Triatoma infestans
TTTAACAAAATATATGCATTTTTTTCAGTAAATTGTATTTCATTAAAATTTTTGTTCAATTCACTTTTATTATTTTTCATTTCAATAAATATTTTCTAATTAAATAAATTAACGTTTCTACTTTCCAATATATATTAGGGGCCAGCAAAGCGGACCGCACAAGCAGAGCTAGTATAATATATAAATTTAAAATTGAATTTATAAAATCCAAATATAAATACATTTTTACCAGAAAGTAATTAAAAAATGTATAGATATGAATATCGATTTTCATAATATATTTATGTAGAAATAATTTTTAAATCTATAAATTTACTACAGTGATATTATTCAATTTATTATAGTGATTTACTATGGTGATATTATAGATCTGTTTCTGGAAAACCTTTAAGGAAGGAAGAATTATGTGGTAAGAAGGGTAATGTTATTAGCAGAGTTCATCACTCTGTAAAGGAAGAAATAAGCGGAAATACTGAAAAGTAGAAATAATTTTGGAGAAGTGTTAGTTTTGGAAAATGGAAACATTGTATAAAATGGAAGTTTAGGAATGGAATGTTTGATGGTTTAAGAAAATTCTCAGCTTAGTTTATAGCAGTAAGTAAAGTGAAGGACAATGCTATTCAAAGACAAGGGCAAATCAAGTTTTATAGTAACTTAGAATGCGAAAAAATCTTATAACAAGGAACTGTTTCTGCAAACGAAGCAATCAGTCTCTACAAGCAATATCAGAAAGTCACTCTGTGCCAGTAAAGTTGTAGAGTACATTTGAGTTAAAAACCAACTTAGCTTCAAGAAGATTTAAGTGCTAGAGCTTAGTGTAATTATGATCTTAGTTCAATTATAAGAAAGGGAAGGGATTAGCTCAGTAGTTAGCGCACTGGACTCCTACGTGGAGATGAGGGGTTCGAGTCCAGCTCCACGGCCCTTAGATTTTCTGTTCCTAGGACCTGAAAATATCCTGTTTCTAATATCGTATGAGGAGTAACGGCTTCTATTGAATTCTGCGTTTGGATGATTAGTGAAGTATGAATATAAAAGTATTATCTCCCTTTCCTGATGAGGTTTGATTTTATACAGACCACAAGTTCTAATCAAATCTAATAGCAAGTCTATATTAAAACCATTCACTACACAAAAGCACACAATAATCCCGCGATATCTGTAGGAATAATTGCTACAGAAAACAGCTTTGTATAACAAATGTAGGCCAAGTATACTGTCCAACTACAATGTTACCATATGAGTCTTGAAACCACTCTAATATAGGATTAGGCATTCTGAAATAAAAAAACCAAAATCAAATTATTCCACTTTATTGCTTTACCAAAAAATTCATATACTACATATTTATAAACTTCAAAATGTACATTGTATAATTGCATGTGTAACTGATCCTTAGGAAAATCCTGTTTTGTCCATAAAGGACCAATAAATAAACTACATGGTTTAGTAATTGTTTTTTGTTCCATTAACATTTTCGGTATATCCTGAATATAATATATAGATAATCTACGTTATAGTTACTGCATTCACAGTAACCATTACATTTTGTATTATACCTTACTTTAAAGCGTGCAAATCTATTGCCATTCTTTTTCTTTATATATACATTGTTTTTTCTTACATCACTGAAAAACCTATTGTCTAACCACTCATCAAGCGGTAAATCGTACATATAAAAGTATTGCAATGGGATACTAACATTACGACTAAAATTCACAGTGCACTGTGAAATATCAGGTAATTTTTCACACGCTGTTGCATCGGCAAACAAACAAGCTGCGGTGCTAGCTCTCTCTGCAGCTTCCATGTTATGATTAATTACATTATAAAATGACGTATTGAAATTTTTAAAGTATAAAGATATTGACTTTATTTTGAAAAATTTATATTTCTGTAAATACATTCTTAATTCCTCGTACCCAGCATTATTGCTCTTCAAATTAGTTACATTATAAAAATTCAATGAATTCAAACCAAAACCATAAGCAAATTTTCTAACACATTTATAAGATTTTATACTCTTATATACTACCGGCTTACTGGATGATTAGTACTTACTGAACTTAGATCTAATTTTGCAACAAATTGTCGCCTTCGATAGTATTTCCGATATCTCTTAATATTTGCCAGACGAGACTTTCGTAAGGGCATTCGATAAACATGTCTACGCAATCCCGAGCGGAGCTTTCTCCGGAATAATCTTCGCTTCCACATCGAAATTGGTCGACGGTAAATCTGCGTAGATGATCTTTATCCTATTCAGAAAAGCAGCATCAGAAATTGGCGTATTATTGGAAATAATAACAATAAGTTCAGTGTACTGTACTATTTTATCTAAACAATATTTTCTGCGTAATGCAAAGTTTTCGCCGGCAAGTAATTGCTTTAATTTACCGTACGGGTAATTAGTTATATCAAATTCATCGAATAGTATAACCTTAGTATTTGTCTGTAGAGTTTCCAAAAAATATTCCCCATTACCCGCGTATGTAATTAAATGACTAACATCTCTAAACTAGTTTTCCCTGTATTCGACAGTCCATACAAATATAAATGTTTTTACTTAGGATAATAAATAGTGGACACAAACTCTAAATAAAACTCAATTACTTCTTGAGCCAAAAGTGAAGTAAAAATGTTAATAAACGGCCATATAAAACTATAATAAGTTTCTCTCCTACATTCTGAATGATACCTTTCAATAAACTTATAATTATTTCTGTGTTCAACGACAAACGGGTCAGTTACACTGAAATTCTCTTTACCGATAGCCCATTTAAATATTTGATAATTAAAACTTAATTTACTTGTTGATATATTTGTATATACATTAGTATCATTCTTAGTAATATACACAAGTAATTGTTTTTTTCTCTTAACATTTTTTAAATCAAACCTCAAATCTGGGAAATTATCACTTATATAATCTCTAAGTTCTGAAAAATAAACCTTACCTTCAAATTCCAGGTAAGCGTGAATATGTGTTTTAACAGTGTGACCGCAAGATTCGGTCTCGACCGAACAACATTATCCAGTAATGTTAAAAAAACTGTCAACAAACAATTGTCTAACATCAGAAATATCCTCGTCCACGAGTGTTAATGTTACGAAATAACTCCTACTGGCTGTATCTCTAACTTTCTTGCGACTGTGAACGCAAGTTGAAACAGGTCTGGTTATATTCCTTCGGGCCCCTCTTGTGGCCCCTTCGTTAGAAGGTGTTCTATCAACGAAGGGGCAGCGGCCCGGTTGGTGACCTTGACGGCCAGTGGCGCGCGCTCCCCACCACGACTGCTACATTCCCGTACTACGTTATCGCTCATGTTACTGATCTTTAACCTTATATCAGTCCAATATTCATTAAGTGACCTATACACACTGAACTAAATTCCCGCGTTAATCTAAGATTAGGAAAATAAACATCTTCACCGTTTAAATTAGTAAACATCCTGTTTATAATATCGTATGAGGAGTAACGGCTTCTATTGAATCTGCGTTTGGATGATTAGTGCACATATCTTTAGAATGATTGTCTGTTTATGTTAGAAACAATTGCATAATATATTAACTGATATGCAAAATTGCCTTATATTAGAGCAAATCCATTTGTATTTTATGATTATTTTTATTTTTTTAATTTCACATTTAAATAGATAGCATTTGCTAACTTTCTTCTTTTTTTTTTTATTAATAATTTCATTAATGTCTTAGAGTTACTTTTTGCAGCAGAAGTTAGAGTAATGAGCGCTTATTAAATTATTTGTATATTTGTTTTTAAATTATTAAATCCCCCAGTAGGTAATAGCAATGACTAAACCGAAATATAGGGAAGGGAATAGCTAAGTGGTTAGCGTACTGGACTACCACGCGGAGGACCCTGGTTCGAGTCAGCTGTGCTACCCTTAGATTTTCTGTTCCTAGGACCCTCTACAGCTCACTTTCCTGGCGATGGACAGTGTTGTCTGTAACGAGAGAACACTGTCCGGAGGCCGACCGTGCACTTAGAAGATCCAGGCGCCAATGACCATAGATGTTAAGCGCCTTAAATTAAGCATAAAAAAATTACAAGAATTAACTTGTTAATTGTAATTTTGTAATGTATCTAAAGTCAATTCTAGTCAATATATTTTTAATAATAAAAATTAGACTTTCATTGTACCCTATAGAAAGTGAGTAACTTTGTTTGAAAAGATATTTTTGTCCTACGCCATGACTTCGATTATTCAGCCATTCTGCTTTGCACGGCCCAGCATAAAAGAACTTAGGCTGAACTGGCGATTGATGTGATGCTGTTGGTTTAGTTGTATATCCATGGGGCTCGTGAGAACAATCTCGGACGCGAACAACTTCCAGTTCTCAGATAACATTCTCAAAATCTTTTTCTTTTTTTATTTATATAATATGGAAATTAGTTGTATAACATTTTTTTTTTTTTAATTTAAGGCGAGTCAGCATCTATGGTCATTGGCGTCCGGAGCCTTCTTAGTGCACTGCCGGCCTCCAGACAGTGTTCTCTCATTACAAACAACCCTGTCCATGATCGAACTTTGAGCTTTAGAGACTCCTAGGAAGAGAAAATCTAAGGCAGCCCAGCTGGACTCGAACCGGAGACCTCCGCGTGGGAGTCCAGTGCCTGACATTAGTTATTATTATAAATTAACTAACGAAACAAATTTATTTCTTTCATGTAATGGAAGAAATGAAATGTTTGCCTGTTCCAAAATAGAATTTAAAAGTGGCTAACCATATATAATTTGTAGAATATAGCAGATTCTACAATAATTTATAAACATACCCAAAATAGAAATACATCCATGCTCAAAGCATTTCGTCATAAATTGTATAATCGGTAATTTTATTATTATCATTATTAGTAATGATAGGTCTTGTGTTCCCAAATAAATAGGGGCATAAGAAGAAAAACTCGATTAAAATTCTTAGAAAACTTTTATACTACTCGATGTTTTCAATAAATCGAGTAGTATTAAAATTACACTATTAATTCAGATAATTACTTTAATTGAAGTTGGTGATGATAAATAGAAACTAACTAGAACAAGTTACATCATTTCATTATTTAATAATTAAATAGATTAGTTATTACGAGGAAACCGTAATAATCTGGTAGTTTTTTAACGAATAATTCATTCACGATCGAGTTCTTTCAAGTTTTCCAATCGATATAAAATAAATTATTTATTATATGCTTCGTTTTAAATAAATAAATAATTGATCTTGTTATTTTGATATAAATATATTTATATTTTTTTTACAACAAATCATTTTCTAAATTTATTTTCTCTTTACCGACATTTTTCTTTTGTTAAAATAAATTCCTTCATGAAATTGAAAGCAGTTTTAACTAACAATTGTGGCTATTTACGTTAACTTTATTGAAATGCTAGAAAGAATGCTGGTTACGCTATTAAATACATTCTTTTGAATATATTGTGCCAAATTAGACTCACTAATAGTTTCGTTGGAGTGGATTTGAATCAAGCCAGAATTAAATTAAATCTTGGAATTAATCTATTTTATTTATCTATGACATATAGAAACTTCTTTTAGAATCAACGGATAATCGGGGGTCGGACTTCTGCGACCACCCGAGCTTCTAAAATTGCGCTTTAATGTTTATAATTACTAAACCCTAAAATCCTTCTTAAATCTAGTGTGTTTTTATGCACTAACTGTCCAGAATGTCTAATTCACATAACATTGAAAATCTTCAACATAGCATTGGGTATAGCACCGGAAATCTCTTGCATATTTCTACAAGTTAAAATTTGTATGTTTATTCCAAATAATTTCCAAAGCTGTCTATGCATTGTTGCCATTGAGAAAGAAATGTTTTGATTCCAGATTTTCCTGAGTAAGAAAATTCTACAAAATTCTTTCGTTTTTTTAACTCATTTGTGGTGAGTCCTCACGCGTTGGTCTAGTGGCTAGCGCACTCGCCTTTCGTGCGAAAATACAGGGTTCGATTCCCGTGAGAGCAAAGTCGGTGCTGACCGTGCACGTGATAAAAAGTGAGAAGCTAAAGTTAGTAGCGCCCTAGGTAGCGAAGGTCGGAACTAAACGGCGTGGGAACAGCGGCGTGCTTACCACACGCCCACAGGCAAGCCTTGGCCCTCCATGGGCTGTTGCGCCATAGGGTAGGGTCATTGGTGACGAAATTTTTCTTATAAGAAAATAGTACAACGCGAAACAAATGTGTGAAATATAAAGGAGAATGGCGGATGGCGGATCGAAATTCTTAGTCAGCTCACTTAACTTTTTTTTAACTTCTGGCGTTTAAGACATTTGAATTTTTAGTTCCTCCATCACGTAGCTTACAACCCAGATTTGGCGACCTCTGATTACTATCGGTTCCGCTACATGGCCCAACTTTTAAATGGTAAAAAATTTAAAAATCCTGAGGAGGTAAAAACTGGTTGTTTGGAGTTTTTTCCCTCCAAAGATAGCTCCAGATATCGGAAGGACATCGCATTGTTGGCTCACAGATAGTTCACGTTATAGATATGATGATCTGTATTTCAGAAGGATGTGAATTATAAGGTGAAAAACGCTAAGATTATGTTACATCGTTACTAATAGAAACCATAAAGACCATTAACTAATATTTTATAATATTATAATAATGATTACAATATGTCAATATTGTAATCATTATTATTATTATTACTTTCAATAAATATTATTGAGTTTTAATAATGAAAAATAATTTTAAAAAAATGTTCTCGATAAAGCCGTTAATTTTTTTTTTTTTCAGATAATCACCAATGTGCGTGACCTAACATATTCAAAAATATATCATGATAAAAAAGCATTTTAGTGTTTTTTACGTGTTTGTGATAGAGAAAGATTTACTGGTCAGGAAATATCTTTAGTAAATTATATATATATATAAATATATATAAGTAAAAAAAAGTAATATATATATTGATAAGATTACATTATATGATTCAAAATAACTAAATCGGAATAAAACAGCAAGAAAAAAAAGTGAAATATTTTTGTTTAACTTTCCTACTTGTCTGCAAACCTCATACTATACACTAAATCGATTTTACTACTGTGTTGCTTTACATACGTATAGTTTCGCTAACAATTGAAAATCTTAATATGTTTTCCAGTACTTCCCTAATTGATTATAAAATTCGTTGAAGCAAGAATAAACGTAAATATAATTTATGTTAAGATTAATTTTTGATCAGAAGTTTTTCATGAATTGAGCCAGACTAGTGAATGCTGAAGTCCTGATGCCTGCCTTTATGTACCAAGTTACTTACTTCAGTGGGGCAATTAAAAGATCGTATCTAATTCAACATTCGATCATTATTAATGACGATTACATTTCAAAATATTGATTTTTAATTGAATTCCGTTTCTGTTCACTTACTGCCTTTAAAAAGTTGTTCCTTCTTATATTTAAGCATCACAAAACTTTAGTAATTATGAAATGTATGTTATAGAAGCATTTAGTGAAACAAAATATTCCCTCACTTGCAAGAAAGAATAATGGTTTAATTGTCCCTGTTGTTTTCATACATATCAAACCCCTGATTGATGAAAATTTGATATGAAAATTTTACCCCAGTTTTCATGTTCTATGTATAACAGAAATTTTCCCACATTTGAAACTGTAAATAAACTTTTCAATGCAATTGTGTGTTTGGATTGTTGAGAAAATTATGAAAAATTTCAAACTTAGGCCTACTTAGGCCCAAAATATTTGTAATATTCTCCACTAATACCAAAACAAAACAAACAAAAAATCAAGTTTGAACTTCTTGCAAAGACGTCGTTTTTGACTTGCCCTTATAGTTTTTCACTTATTTCTTTTACTTTCTTCTTTTTTTTTTCTCACAGCCTGTGATATATCAAGTTCTTTTAATGTCAAGTAATTAAGTCAATTTTTTTGTGAATATTATTAATGTATTATTATTAATTAATTACTAATTAATATATTTAAGACTCAGAAATTACTATTTTTGGAGCCTATTATAAAATAATAATAATGCTGATTAGCTCACGGTTAGAGCACGGACTCCTACGCAGAGGTCCCGGGTTCGAGTCCAGCAGAGCTGCTCTTAGATTTATTTTTCTTAGCTCACCATACGGTGATGGACAGTGTTATCTGTAACGAGAGAACCCTGCCCGGAAGCCGGCTGTGCACTAAGAAGCTCCGGGCACCAATGACCTTAGATGTTGACGCGCCTTAAAATAAAATAAAAAAAACAACAAATAAAACCTAAAAATCTATCAAAACACTCATACGACTTACTCTTACTGTTGTTATTATAATTATATAATAAAAAAAAATGGCAAATATTCTTTAAATTTTATATTTTACAAATTTCTCCTAACATAAATGTAGTAATGGAGGGAAGACAAAGTAACTTACCCAGGCAGGAATAGACATGTTCTTTTGAGAGATTGGGAGAAGGCGGAACTGCTCCCATAGGCAAATCAAACCAACTCCCGCTCACCTAAAAGAAATGCTGGGAAAATCACTATCGTCCCAGCTAACCTTGACCACCACGAAACCTTTCCTCAGCTCGTGAGTGCAGAGTAAACTCTGCCGGGCTGACCCACGATCCCGTGGTACCATTATGTAGAGAGGACAAGTCTCCTACTTAAAGGTCTAGAATGGTCATTGGCCCGGACTTGGAAAGGCAAGCCTGTCCATAGAGCCTACAGTTTTGCAACACCCTATATGTTTTGAAAGGCAGTCCTATTTTCCAGTTATAGACTAATTATTGGCTCCCCAAACTCTTTAGTTTTGGAGCGTTTTTTTTTTAGGATAAATAAGTAATTATTTTACTTTCTGTATTCTGTAAAACTAAGTATTACGATTATGTCAAGTTTTCCAAATTGAGATTTACAGGAAGTATAGTTTTTGCCGTCCCCTGAGTTTGAAAAATATAATTTTACTTTAGCGAATGATCTCTTTCTCACTCTCAGTGTGTTTTTTTGTCTTCCCAAAAGTAACCCTAATGGGAAGGAGTTTATTTTACAGCATTATCCATATTATATACACTACATGCATTGAATTAAAATATAATATAAAGAGAATAAACAAGATAATTGTAAATAAAACTAAATGATATGTAACATAAAAACATAACTAAATAGATATACTAAATTTAAATCAAAACAGTAACAAAAGAAAAATATACTTCATAAAGTAAACATAAGATAAAGTAAAACAAAAGAACTATATCACTGCACCAGCAAATCAAAAATTTATAGAATTAACTTTAAATTACAAAATATCGTGCAAAACTTGTCCTGTAAAAGAGGCTTTGTAGATGTAGCGGGGCGGCCACATACCTTGCCTTGCAGAATTACTGCTCGAATAAGAAGGAATGCTCTGATCTGTTCTAACATCCTGCAGTTCAAAAATGATGTGCACAACAGTTTGTAGCTCCGCTGAACAGGTACACTCAGCATCAGGTATAATGTGGAAACGGTGGAGGTACGACTTCATTCGACCATGGCCACTGAGAATCTGAGTTAGCTTGTACGTTAAACAGATCTTACTTCGTTTCCTTGCCCACACTGTCGGAAAGAAAAGTTTTGTGGTTTCTCCTTAATTGCAGTTGAGCCACTCTTGATTCCATTCTTCCTCATACAAGCGTTTGAAGTGCCATTCCAGGAACGTGATTGGCAGCGCTGGTATTCTGTTGGCAACGCTGACATTTCAGCTTTCTTTTGGTTGTGTGTGACATGAAGCGGGTATTCCGAACCAAAGGCAGGAATAGACATAATTACATTGCAGTCCAGAAGAGAAGTGCCAATTACATTGAATCAATCCCGTTTAAAATTTGAAATTTCAATGTCATAAATTTCCCCGAACTAGTAAATCAATTTTTTTCAGAAAAATTTTTGTTTCAAATAAAAGAGATATGGGTAATTAGCATTTCAAATTTAAAGGAAATCGTTTATAATCGTTTCCGAGAAACTTCCAAATAATTCATCAACCTATTCTGTAAATCTGCACTTTCAGTCAACTTCAAATTACTTCAAATTTAGAATTCTACTATTGCTTATATTTTATATAAATATTATATAGATAGTAGCATTATACATTGCATTATACATCTTTTTTCTCGGGAAAATGTCTCAAAGAAAGTGGTATTTATGTTTGTAGATAGTATACGAAGATTAAAGAAAATCTATAGTGTCTTTTTGGACAAATTGTGAAAAGCTGAAAACAAAAAAAGCACTCAGCCAAGTTGCATTTCCGATTCATGCATTTTGCCGGAAATGTTCGTATCAAATGCGATGGTATGGGATACCAAATTTGAGATCTCTACAATTTTTTCATTTATGACATATTTTGTTCGTTACAGACATCCACATTTTGCTAAAAACAATTTTGTCTTATTCAGCTGACATGTATTTCCGGTAAAAACTGAATTTGGAAAATTTTATAGCGCTGCTTCCTTTTACTAGAAGTACAAGACCCATTAAAATGTATAAATTCCTGTATGAACTCTGCTTGATAATTATGTGTTTAAACATAAATGTAGTCAGCTGAGAGAATGTGATCGAGAGGCCATTTCGGTTATTTTGTTTTTTTTTTTTTGTTTTTAATTTAAGGCGCGTCAACATCTATGGTCATTGGCGCCCCGGAGTCTTCTCTCGTTACAGACAACACTGTTCATCACCGGACAGTGAGCTGTAGAGGCTCCTAAGAAGAAAAAAATCTAAGGGTAGCACAGCTAGTCTCGAATCCGGGTCCTCCGCTTGATAGTCCAGTACGCTAACCACTTAGCTATCCCCTTCCCTTTATTTCGGTTTAGTCATTGCTATTACTTAGTGGGGAATTTAATAATGGAAAAAACAAATATACAAATAATTTAATAAGCGCTCATTACTCTAACTTCTGCAGCAAAAAGTAACTCTAAGACATTAATGAAATTATTAATTAAAAAAAAAGAAAGAAAGTTGGCAAATGCTACCTATTTAAATGTGAAATTAAAAATAAAATTATACAAAAAAAAAATCATAAAAGTACAAATGGATTTGCTCTAATATAAGGCAATTTTGCATATCAGTTAATATATTATGCAATTGTTTCTAACAAAAACAGACAATCATTCTAACGATATGTGCACTCTAAATAATTAAATAGAATATGTACTACTGAGTGAAGTTCCCCTTAACGTGAAGGGTCAACGCTATTAATATGTTATGTTGTTGCTTCTGACATTCACCAATATAGTGTAGTGTATCCATGGGGCTAATTTGCTTGCAGAATTTTTCCTCTTTTTATTGGGCTTCAATTTTATATGCATTCTAATTATAGTTGGTGTCACGTACTGAGCATGCATTAATTTTTTTTTTTTTTTTTTTGCCATCTACGTACACTAAAAAATATAAAACAAATACCTTTCTACCACTGATATATATACACGCACACAAGTACACTTCTATTATCATGTATTTCATTATTAATAAATTCACCGCCACTGGATATCGCATTTGGTGAATAAATTTTTGATTGGAAATTGCTGATAAATTTCAGATTCAAACAACACAGAAATTTCACTGTGGATTTTTAACGACAGTCTATTTTTTTTCTTTCCAATTGTATTTTATTCATCCACCCAGTTTTATAATATTTTTGATATTTTATTATTTACCCTAATTCCGATATATATTTTAAATTATTATGTGGGTACTAGGTGGGCTTTAACATGCTACCTTAACATAGGTTTTTCTGGAAATTCTATTCTCTTTTACTTGTAGGCGACGTTTTTAAAAATGTTAATTATAACGTATTTCTGCATTTGGAGATGTTTAAAAGGTTAAAAAATATTTGTTACATTAAAATTATCGACAAATACCTACTTGTAATGTAATGGTGTGATGAGTGTATTTGTAGTAGCACAAGCAGTGTTGTAAAATAAAGGGCTTGTAAGTATGCAAGTTTAAAAGAGAATGAAGTATTAGCAATAATAAAGAAATCACCACTGTTATAAATAAATATATTATTCTTTAAAAGAAATTAAGTACTTTGAATATCACAATAAAAGCTTATAATAAACTCTTATAACTATAGCTCTGATGCTTCCACCTTGATTTCTAGAACAAGTCTGTCTGAAAGAATCTTCTCTTTTGTCCGTTTAGTGCCTCCCCTGTGAGGAGAAGGGGGTAGTACAATGCCATCAAGGTAAATAAATTTTTCCAGTAACTGTTTCCATATACCTGCGTATTCCTTTTTGCAAGGTAATTGTCACATAACTTGATATTTTTGATTTGTTTATGAATTAATATATTTCTAAGTACCTTGCATCCATCACATACTCCTCTTAACAATATATTGTTTTCCCCTTTCCCTTGACGACCTAATAGGCCATTTGGTGGAATTCCTTCCTTCCAACAACTCCTATCACTGCAATCAATTTCATGGAGCCCCCCGCCACCATTCCTTCCTGGACGTCCTCCATCCACCTCTTGTTGAGCCTTCCTCGTTTCCTTCGTCCACTTGACTTGTATTCTAACATTTTCCTCGGCCAACACTCATTACCTTATTCTCTTTACATGACCATACCAGAGAATCTTCTTGTTTCGATTGAAAACAACAGATTTTACGCGTTGGACATATGGAATCCAAATAATAAGACCTTATTTGGACATATGGAATTCGCTGCAAATATGAAACATCGCAGCTTCTTCTCCAAAAAAAAATCCATTTCTAGGACTAAGAGCTTTCGAAACATTTTCATTTTTATTGTACAAGTTTTGCCGGCATAAAGGATTGTATCAAAAAAGGAAAATGCTATAAATCTTTTCCTTTAGTAGACAGGTTTACATTTTTATTTCCATTGTACCGAGTTCAATTGTAACTTTCTTCTTTGATTCAATCTCATCTGGATAGTCTTGTCAGAAAAACCTTCTTGAGAAATTAACACCCCGAGATACTTACTTACACTCCGAACTGCGCATTAAATTCCAGACCTCTTTAATAGGAAAAATGTCCACCCACTGTTGAAGGTCATGTATTTTTGGTTTGACTCTGTTGACTTCTAGACCCCAAGCGAAATAAATACATATTAAGATACTTAAAAACAGAGACTTTTTTTTATTGAAGTGGTCATGTTCAGCTGGCAGAGAATAAATAATTATTTATTCATTTATTTGAGAGATCTTACTTTACACTACTGAAATATATTAAATTTTTACAAACAAATGATTCTTGCAAATGATCACACTTAATAATTCCTGTTTGTTAATGATCAATTGATCATCTCATAGTTGAATTTATCTGTTTTTTGTTTATTTTTATTGTAATAAATAAGTTTAATTCCAGATAAACCGTAAATCTTAATATTGTTTGTTTGTATTATTTCATTTTTATTCATTTATTGGTTGTTAAAAGTTTATCACTGAAAGCCGATTAATACTGATGTGTTTGCAGATTGAAAAAATGCAAACAAAACAACAACAACAACAACAAAAATGACAAAAATACACACATTTCAAAATAACTGTGTTAACAGTTAACACCAGCAAGCACCCTAAAGTTAGTAGACAAACGAGTTTAGAATCTAATGACGGTCCAACGTTTTGGTTTGTTTGCATGTAGGTTTATGGTTCACCTACTCACCCTTCCACCAATTCTTTCTTTCTGTTTTATACACGTTTTCATATGCACACAAATATATATATATATATACACAAACACATAGAAAATAGCCAACACAATGACCAGTGTGTCTGGATTCTACTGTTTGTTTCAATATAACAAGTCATTGTCCAGCTGGTTACATGGAATACGAGAAACAGAGAAGGGATTTATGTGTCCAAATATATATATATATAATATTGTGCATGTGTTTGTATGTCTGGAAGAGAGAAAGAATGAGCAAAAGGGTTGACAGTAGGGAAACAGTGGGTTAAAGCTTGGGCAATGAAGTACAGATTAATTACGTGAAGTCCGCAGGGGATATAGAATGGAGGAGTGAACAGTGGAGGGTCCGTTTGATCAACTGCCTACGTACAACACTCACACACACACAAGTACTACATGCGCACACTCACTAGCACAAACATTTACCTACTACTAACCTCCCCAGAATGCCGCCATACTACAGCCAACAAATACAATACGCACTATTTCACGTGTAATTACCTCGTTTGTTACTCCTTCTAAACAGCCTATCTACTATCCAGTAACAACTGGCTGGCCACGTTTACTCATTGGATCTCTTAAGTAATATTCCCTAGCGTGTGGGGGAACAATGGCTATGCTTTATGTCGCCTTAACTAATATTGAAAACCTAAATTATTTAATTAGTTTAAATGTCAAGAATTTTTCTAAAAATATATTTACATTAATTTTTAATAATGATGAATAATTTGTATTATCACGTAGAAAAACAAGACATTTCGCCACTCCAGATCCCATTTTCCCGGGCAACTCCTTTTTCCAGAAAAGCTTTTCAAATAAAAGTGACCATTTTCTTTAAACTTGTTATATCAAATACTCATACAAATGTGTATCAACTGCAGGCATACAAATCTTATATTTCCGAGAAAATTATTTTAAAGAAAAGCGATAAAGTGGTTTTTGATAAAATGTCTAAAATCTCTGAAAACTAATCTGCTAAGACGCATTTCCAATTAACTAATTTTCTTCAGATTAGAACTGTAGGAAAGCTAACCCCAGTAACCCCTTTAATGTATATTATATCTCAGTACTAGAATACCTTAATATTTAGTGCTATTTAATATATCAATGCTAAATTCCCATATTAATTAAGAGGAGCTTAATGTGTCAGCGTTCCCCCAGAACCCTCCAAAAATAAAATAAAAACATTCAATAAAAGTGAAAGGCCTTTATTGAGTTTAAAGCAAACTCGGTTGAGGGATTTACCGGATAATTTTGTCGACACTTAATGCACGTCTTAAGCGGAATATCGAATTTGCTCCCTTCAGTTTTTTAATTTTTGAGATCTATTGTTTTCCACTGTTATCTCAATTAACAGGAAGAGAAATTAAAAACTGCACTTTGGCATTTCCTTAGGATAGATATAGTCTATAATCTTCGCATCTCCGTTACCTATGATCCATATCTATCAGGTAACCTAAACAGAATATCAAATTGGACATTCAGTAATTGTTTTCGTTGTTGAGTTTTGCTGATTTCACACACACACACACCATATTAATAAAAAACAACTTTTTTTTGTATAACACATAAATTTCGAAACATGTTGTTTTTGATGAAATCTTAACATTGAAAATCCTCTCATGAGTACGCAATTTCGAATTTTGAATCCCATTCATAAAGTTAAGATAGCAACATATTTGCAGTAGTTGACTGAGTTGTTTACTAATAACTTATCTCATCTCTATATCCAGGGAATTCTATGTTAAAGATGAAAGGAATCTTAGTTAATTTCTGTAAAGGTAGATATTAATATTAAAAGTTTATTGAAATAGAATATTACATATTTCCTGGCTTATTTAAACAAGATTTTAAAGAAAGCTTTACTTTCATGCATTGAATTTTATAACTCATGTGAAATGTAAATCACCCTTACGCATCCAACCCCTTAAATTAAAACACTTCTTAAATAAGCTACCACCCCTAAGTAAGGTAACGAATATTTCATCACTATATTCGGCTCCCCCCCAGAGATTGTTCATCAATCCCCATCAGCATTCATCATCGTTAACAAAAACGATCTTTCTAATGCAAACACAGCCCGCACATTACATATTTTATTCACCCTTATCTCCCTTAAGGGCTAATCTGTGTTTACACATATGTGTCCCTTTAGATGATGGAGACATGCCACTATCACCCACTCCACTGTAGTGAGTACACTACAGTTAGTGGCCATACACCGTTGTTATTAATACCAAATTACTACCTTAATTCATATCCCGCCAACTATCATACGTACGCACAAATGCTACCAAAATACCGAACTACTAGCCGGCTACCAGCCAGCTGAATAAGGCTGCTTATTGTTTAGCGGATGACTCAGAAAAACATGAATAATTACATTGATGTTGCGGTTAGATTGATGGTGTCGACACTGTAGACCTCCTCCACTACTCTATACATTTTACCGTTATTAACAACGATTTGTCTAAATAACTCAACTGGGGGACGAGAACCCATTCCCTATTGTTATCTACCAAAAACAAACCAGCTTGGAGGCGGTTTGTGGAATGATGTAAACACTATAAACCACCTACCACATCAACAATACTCGGCAGAAAGAGATAATTTAAATATATTTGGTATCCATTACCATGACAACACTATTATCATCATGAATATAAGCAAAAATTATGAACAATTTTTTACATATATCTATTAATTAAAATGTAATCATACTTCAATAATTATATGATGTCAAATCTATTGGCGAAATATTGGAATATTAATTAAGCCAGCACTTATATAGATGTTGACGCGCCTTAAAAAAAAAAAAAAAATCATACGGAATTTGTTTAGGTAGCATAATATTTGTTGAATGTAACCTAAGGGAACATTAAACTCTTTGTTTTTAATTCTATTTAGATGTTCTTTTAATGTGCAAGGTAATTAACGATCTTGTCTGCATGTAAAAAATAATCATAATAATTATCAGTATTTCAATATTATACAATTCATTAAACCTTAAACCTGACAATAAAAAAAAAGAAATTAATAATTTAATTAAAAAATAAGATATCTATATTTCTTTCTCTTCTCAAGGAATAATTAAAAGTCGTTATGTTGAAAGTAATACCGTAAACTCTCTGAAAACTGATTCTTAACTGTTAGATATAAGGAGGGCTTAGCTACATTTAAAACCTCGTGTAATCACTTCAGCTCACTTTTAAGTTAAAAATATTTCCAAACGAACTTTTTAATCTTTTTTATTAAGAAAAAAAAACCTTTTTAATTTAAGGATTAATAAAAAAGTTCTTTTAATATTTTCTTTTTATTATATTCAATTAAATTATTTAAAATTAAATAAAAACCTTTTTTTCAGGAAGTTGTGATACTGCGCTTGGCATGGAATCTGGTAAAATACCAGACAGTGCAGTGACAGCCAGTTCTTCGTATGTGCCTAACGTAGGACCAAAAAATGGAAGGTATGTCTATTTAAAATATTGTGAAATTATTATTAAACTGAAAAGATAGCAATGCGGTATGGTCCATACATGATTGATTATAATTCCAGCAATGTCTTTGCGATCAGTAATTTTGAGCTAAAGCAATCAGCATTCTCAAGTTAGAAAAGCTACAATAGCATAGAACAACTATTTCACTATTCATATTTATGTTAACTACAAAAAAAACTTCGAATTTTCTATTTCTATTTATGGTCTTTTGTTTTTAAAATATTCCAAAGTTCTGAAACATAACTTCGCAAGCGACGACGGAAACCCTCTTTGAACGTTTCCTGTAATTCTCTTGAGTGATATTACAAGTTACCTGTATTCTTCGAAAGAGAAGTCTAGTGTTATTATTTTGCTTATTCATCATACTTGTGTCTTTAGCACTGAATGAAGGAAGTACTAAATAAGAGAGTTTGTGAGGTTAACAAACAATTATTCGTCGCAGTTGATGGGAGAGGGTTGGCCTCCCACTAAATAATAATTATTAATATTTATAATCATTCAATAAATGTATATTTTGGGAAACTCTGGAAACCTCTGGGTGAAGAGGATATTTGCAACTTCCTATTTCAGGCTGTTTCTAGTGTATACACTCTGGATGACTAGACTCTACATAACCGTTCCCAGTATCTAAAAGCGTAAACAAGGTATCTAACCTGGCCTCTTTAATATCCCTATTAATCTCTCTTTATGAGTGGAAGAATAAAGATTATCAAATGAATGAACATAGTAGAAGGAACTTGAAGCTTGAGGACAATCAAGTGAATGTCGCTGGAGATGATAAAGGACCAGCAAATATGATGAGAAAACTACTAGCAGCATACCATGATGTTTAGAGGTTTGTAAATTTAACGCTGTGGTAGTTGAAACTTTACCGACTCCATAGGGATGAATGCTGTGAAACTATCTATGCTTGGAATCTTATTAGATATATGTCTTAAGACACACCAACCGCAGGCTCGGGACCAATGAAAGAGAGGGAGGCACCTATTTTGGCAAATCTATCCATCTCCTCATTCCATAAAACTCCCATATTACCTGATACCTAGACTTGAAGTACATTCTTCAGATACACTGGAAGTGAAGATACATGAACTCAGCGTCTTCAATGCAGCTTGTCTGTCTAAGCAGATACAAACACCTTTTAAGTTGGTGTTAAGTAATCGCTCATCGAAAATACAACAAAGAATAGCATAAACTTCAACCTGGAAAACAGTGGTCCATTCACCAAGAGATAATGTCAAGTGATCTTCTGTCTCTAAATAGATCCCCAGCTCCATTCATTCTGGAACCGTCCGTATGATACCGGAGATGATTATCAGATATCACATGAGATGTACTCAATCTTAAACAATCTTCCCTAGAAGGTAACTGACACTGTATAGATGGATGATCGAAAAACAAATGTCCAACATTCTGTCAGAAGAAAAGCCTGTGATGGATACGTTTAAAAACATCTCTCGATGAATGGTAGAATGACCATATCGCTTTATCTGCAAAAACTGCCTGTTTAAATCACTAACAGACATTATGTCTTAAGAAATAGTCTCTAGGGACCAGTACGAAGAACTTTGGAATGAAGTACAATTTGCCTTTACCTCCCCCACAAAAAAGTTTCCTTTATTAATGTTCTTCCATAGAAAAAGCGTGTCAGAAAGATGCTAGAGCTTCCAAATTATCTGGACTTGAAAATGATTAATCTTCACCTTGGTCTAATAAATCTACAACACATGGTTTATTGCATTATACCCGTAATAGCATATGCAGTTGAATTAGCTACAAAGAATCGTCATGACAATTTCTTCAAAATAATAATTAAAAATTTGCGTAAGTGGAATCCGTTGGTAATTGATATTTTCAATGTCTCTTCCTTAATCAGAATATACAAGCTGTGAATAATCCTAAACTATTGTTTTCACGATTTTAAGAAGATATCCTACAGAGTTTTATGAGATGTAAGCCCAAGGGCAATTATAATTAACATAATTCACTTTTAGAAATGATAATACAATTATTGTTGATTGGTATGAGTTCAGTGGTAGCAAGGGTACTAGAAACTGGAGCAAAATGCAGGGGGCAATGCTTGTACTTTTCTCCCTCTAATGAGTGATCTTCAACTGGGGTGCCAAGAATGAATCTTAGGTGTGTCGTAAAAAAAAAACAATACTTTCTCTTACGTGTAAGAGAAAGTAAAAATATTGTTAATTATTTTCGAAATAGGTCTAAATCACAATAAGTGTACATGTCAACTTTTCCCTCTTAAATTGATCAAATTCAATCACACTTCCATTTTAAATTTATTATACAAATATACAGTAAACTCCTGATTATCTGGGCTAATGGTGGGGAGAGGCGGCACAATAATCCGAACTATAATTATTTATTTCTAAAATACAACATCATATACATTTCTAAGGCAGACAATTATTTTAACATGTTTAATGCTCATTATTATTAAGAAAATCTGTGATTTTGGTTTGTTTGCAGGAATCTTTTAATGATTTTTTAATATCAGTACGAATTTTTCTAAGGGCTATTATATCGTTATACTCGAATTCCCATTTGTCGATGTACTCCAACAAAGTGTCAACAGAATTTGAGGCCATATTGTGACTAATGCAATTGATAATTTCTTCTTCTCCACTTTCAGCTTCATTCTCTTGCTCTTCTGGTTGAATGAGATCGGAAATAATATCCGTGTCACTCATTATTTTTTTGAAAACCTCCATCACATGAAACATGTTTTAACCACTCCTCAATATTTTTCACTATCAACATTTTCAAAGCCATCTAAAATTGCCATTAACTCACTCATTTCTGATACTATTTCACTTGTTTTGGGCTCGATAGAATCCAAAAAATCCTAACTAAAACCAGTCCAGCTGACTTCGGATACCCCACCACCCCCACTTTAAACATCTAAATACGAACACGTGCGCAGTGCACGTGAAAACGAGGAAATACGTAAACACTACGGTGTTTACCACCACCGCAGTGGTAAACATGAAAGCGAGGAAATATTTAAAAAAATACATATACATATAATTAATTTTTTTGTATTAAATTCATGTACGGATAATCCGCACACGGATAATCGGAAGTTAACTGTAAATTACATACATAATACATAATGCAGTAGGAAAAAAAATTACTGGATCAGCAAAAAAATCATATTCAACAGATTTAACAAACTTTATTCTATTAAAAATTTTGAATAATGGATCAGGGTCACTGATTCAGCGATGTATGATGTAAGAATTGAATAAAATTCAATCATTAAGAACTTCAGGTTTTACAAAAATATCTCTTTTGATCATTTTTTTTTTTTTTTTTTTTAATATTTAATTCATATACGTATTCCTAAGAAAAGCAAATATGTCGTAAAGACCTTTATAAACTGGGACTTTTTAATTATGTTAGATATGTAATTTTCTTCTGGTAAGGAAATTAGAAGCAAGCAACAACAGAAAACAGGTTGATATTTACATTTATGTGTTAATAAGAAATATTACTCCATATACTCATGAATAAACTGTAAACAAGCTTTTATATCATGAAAATACTGTAATACTCTACCCAACATGTAATTGTAGTATTTATAGTGCCTTTAAATAAATATATAAGTGTATGTGTGTGTGTGTGTCGAATTCAACCCCTGCTTCTTTAACTAAAAATTACTTCATGAAAAGTACTATTCTGTACTGTACGTCCCACAGAACTTTTCTACAAAGTTGTCTTTGACGAAGTAGCTAATGTATCAGGTTGAGCAGACCCTAGGGCACTATGTTTGCAACCTCAGACCTATGCCCTCCCTGGCTATCATTCAGGCCTTGTTCTGTCTGACAAAGTCTTTCTACTCCCTAGGGAGTGATGCACGTTTCTAACCACTTCCATGGTCTATGTTTACGGCATGACACTTTCTTCACTTTTTCCTCTGTAATTAAACTGTGCCCGTTTCTTTTATTTTATTTTATTTTTTTTTTACTTTTAAATCAATAAGGGACAAAAATAAATCACTCAGGATTAACATCATTCAGGATTACACAAGTGTGTTTAGTTGGTAGTACAATCTGTGTACTATATAAATTTAATTAATAACTAACAGCAAAATATTACATAGAAAGAACCTCTACTTTGAGAATATATTTCTGTTACATCACCATATGCAAGACATCTTCATTGTCTCTTCTGATTCTTCAGCTACACCTACAGCAATGTCCGGCCAAGTTCAGTTAATTCCTAGGTCTTTGCAACCGACATTTATAACTCAGTAGACCATTCCAGTAATCTGACCGTTAAGTGAACATTGTTAGGAGGGAATTTACTTTAATAAACACTTTCGTCTTTTCTCTGGCGATCCTTTTTCAAACTGCCTGAGAAATCTTAATTATCATTGTTTCGCATGTATCATTCTTATCCACAAAGATGACACCAAATGCAAAACTGTCAGTAAATTTGCTTACAACAAAAAATCATAATATGGCAATCTGATTTTCCTGATTACAGACATACTCAAGGTCGTACGACCGACTGAGGAAGTTGTTGGGTATAAATTAGATTGAAATATAAAAAGTGTCAATGCACAGATTCAAATTAGTAAAAGATACAGTAACAAGCAAAATTCAGGACATAATATGAACATACAATCTAGGGACTATAGGCCATACAATTTAAAAGATATTAAATTAAATAAATAAAAATACAATTAAATATAAATAGTGATATACTAATGAAATAGGAGAAGCGAGGACTCAAATATGGTAGCAAAGGTGTCAAGAATAAGGTAGGATTTAAATTGCACATTAGTAATTAAATTCAATCACTAGGCTGTATCTGTAAAACCAGGCCTGTTTACAATAAGATACCAGGCTCAACCATTCCTTTCATTTGATAATATATCTTTAAATTCATCAAAATCCAAGTGGTCTGCGCTAAAATGTGCAAGCCTAAATTTCAAAATAGGGCGCACGCCTACAAAATGAAAGACATCCTCATTGCAACCCAAATTACTAACAAAACACAACTTTATGTCATTACCCTATCTGTAGTTATTTAGGTACAAGAGTTGGCCCCTGCATTTTATAATCCAACTAATGGCTACAGCATTAAGTTGCATTTTAAAACAAAGATCTTAGTATTCAGAGTTTTATATAAAGGATGATTGCGACTGGTTTGTGCTTTACAATGGTATTCTGTCATCAGTACTTCCCTAACTCTTTCAACTATCTGCTTAGGTTTAATATCCACATTAAACATTTCATCTATAGAGTTATTATATTTCTGACAAAAACATGGTGAGTCCGTAATGTCCAAACGTCCACAGTTATAGGCGCCTATTCTCTTCCAATATGGCAATCTGCCCAACTGCTACTTCATCCGCCACATCAACATATGTAGCGCATCTCCCTACTACAAGTTAGGGGTGATCAAGGTCTGTCTATCTCACATCCTAGGAGATCTAGAAAGTGAAGTAGGAGCAGTTTTCTACAACTAGCTAGACTCAAATAATCAGTCTGCAATTCAGTCATACATCATCACCAACACACTCTGCCAGTTCAGTCTCAGTCATTTCTACTCACCTATCACTCTCTACAACAGTCAGTGTCAAGTTCTTGCAATACTCTATTTCTTAGTTAATATAAGAAATGTTTATTGTGTCTTAGGAAATATAATGTCTGTGTACTTTTCTCTTCTACATTTTTCTCTATCTAACCCCCTCAGAATCATCCAGACATTTTGAAATGTAAAATGACACTTACTAATTTTTTATTGAAAAGGCATATTCATTCATTTATTTTCAGTAAATTCTCGATTTGCTTATTTACAATTCCAGAAAATTATAAATTTATGGAACAGCAAAAAATAAACAATAATTATGAGTATAAACATTAAAAAAAAAAAAATGGTAACTTTTCTTCATGATGATTTTTATGGAATCTCTTATATAAAGGTTTGGGAAAGCCCTGTCTTGCCTGCCACAGCTTACTTAGGAATGCCTGCAGGGCAGGATCTATGATTACAAGTTTATTTTAATATCAATATATATATATCAATATATATGTATATATATATATATATATGATTTCGTTCCAATTTTTTTCTTTTTTACTTTCTCTTACTCCTAGTAATTTGTAATCGTGTCAAATTTTCGATATCGAGTTTTCACCGGAAATATCCGTTTTTGAGGTCCCCTAAGCCAAAAAAGTGGTTTTTTAGCAAATGGTGTGTGTGTGTGTGTTGTGTGTGTTGTGTGTATGTATGTATTATGTGAACAGCATGCTTAAAAACGAAAAACCGTAGAAAGTTAAAACTTGATATTCCGTTTAGGTATCACTATGGGATCTGACACTACGTTATCTGTCAAAATTCCTCAACCGGAAGTACCACTTTACTAGTTGGATTTTTTACTTTTTTGCGATTTTCTCAAAAATGGCTCCGACGATTTTCTTTAAACTACAAACATCAACCACACATACAAAGAGCTACAACTTTTATTTGAAACATTTCTCCGGGAAAATGCATTGAAGGGCACTTTTGGGGGAGGGGTGGGGTTAGGTTTCCATCTAAAGTGCTATTTCAGTTTATTAGACAATTCTGTCATCTAAATAATGTTAATTAGAATTAAATATGTTGTTGCAATTCCGAGTTTGAAAAAATCGGATAACCGGAAGTGCGTTTACTTTACCACTTTACTAAATGATTTATTTACTTTTCGCAATTTTCTGAAAAATGGCTCCGACGATTTTTTTGAAACTTCGTATATAAACTAAACATGCAAAGATCTACAACTTTTATCTAAAACATTTCTCTGGGAATATTCTTTTAAGGGCACTTTTAGGGGAGCGGTGGGGTTAGATTTTCATCAAAGTGCTATCCTAGATAATTATACAATTCTATCATCCAAACATAATTAGTTAGAAATAGATGGGTTGCCAAAATTCCGAGTTTCAAGAAAATTAGTAAACCGGAAGTGCGCTTTTACTGAGCAGTTTTTTCAGTTTTCGACGAATTTCATTAAATTTGGTACACAAACTATAAAAGCTGTCAATTATAATTTGGAGAACTGGAGTAAGAGAAAGTTGTGTGAGTGTTTCACACCAGATTTTTTTGCTGAATGAAGATTATTTTCTTGATAAAGTATATACAACGTGAATTAAGGATGATTACCTCCTTAATAATAGGAGTTTTTAATCGAAACTTCAGCTTAATGATAATAGCATAATCAATTTTAATCATTGTACCAAATAATCTGTCAATATTCGGCAAGAATGAAAGAAGAAAGTTAGGTGATTTTATTTTAATAGCGAAGTAGAAAGTGTCAATAAATACAGCGTTTAAGAAAATTAAGAAAAAAAATGTCTTTCTAAAGTTCATTCACCTTACAATTCGTCCAGGTATAACAAAGCAATTATTTTGGTGAGTGAATAATACGGACCTGTAACCTCTCACACATTCCTCTCACGTAAACATTAAAAATATTTTTTTATCAATCATTGCGTCCAAAATTCAATGTTATAAGAGTTGTAGAAATTTACCAAATGAAAAACCTTCCAATATCTTAATTTGTGAAATCAATTTATTTCTTAATTTTGTTACTGAAAAGTTCAATTAAGTTCATTTGTTTCCGCCATGAAAACAGAACAACTTAGCGGTCAAAGACAGATGGACAAAAAGTTTTTTATTTTCCGTTACTTTCAATCAGAGAAAATATTAATATCATGTCAAATTTTCAAAATGGCATTTTAATTGGTAATACATATTTTGAGACCCCTTTAAAAAAATCAATTTTTAGCAAAGTTCTAAAGCGTACATATGTTTGGGGGAAAGATGTGGTTGTGTATAACTAATAAAAACTATTATTATCACAAAACCGAATAATGAGCTTTTAAGTTGATATGATAATATGAACATTTTTACCAAATATATTGGTATTGATTTGGATTAAAAAGATAAGTTGAGTAAGTTAAAACTAACTCACGAACTAAGATAATATAACGTATAATAATTGTAAAACTTTACAAAAACATTGGGGGACTTTTACAAAAAGCAAAAGAGAATAAAGCCGTAGAAAGACTCATTGGATAAAATTCACGTTATACTTTTTACTGTGGTATTTATTGATGTGGATTTTCCAATCTTATATGGACAAAATATGTTATTTTCTTACTTTTAAAGAGTGGTTGTTTGAGTGGGACCTTTATTTACTGCAAAGAGTAGGGGTAATTTGGAATGACCGCAGATTGAAGTGTCATGGATATATGTTTGTCCTTTCTTTATGAGCCTTTTTATGAGTCTACTTGAATTGACAACCCTCCATGTGACGTCTAATTGCAACCTATGATATTCTCATTCAATATACTGTATTGGAATCAGATGTCTTGAATAGGGTTTTGAAGTGATGAATAGGTGATTGTTAGTGGAGAGTTGTTACTCGAAATACGGACTACCGTATTACGAAAATAGACTATATTTTAACAATTAATTTAAAGTGTTTGAAATTTGATGAACTAAGATGCACAACTATAAATGAATTATGAAATGATTAATAAATATTAAAGATGAAATGTTTAAACCTTGAATAGGGACGCGCTCGCAGTGTGTGAAACTGCTTCAACTGACGTGAACTGGTTGATAACTTGTAGATAACTCGTAGAATACTAATTTGATACTGATGGAATACTGATGAAAACTGATACAATACTGATCGTGAACTGATATGTAACTGATGTATATCTCGTGTAGGACTGACATATAACTGATCGTGAACTGATATGTGAACTGATCCCCTCCTCTAGTGGAGCGAAGTTTACATATGTACAGATGTGTAAGTACGTGCCACACTAAGACATCTCTTGCAGTTTGTTGACCCTAGGTAGGTCGGTGATCAGGGTGGCGACAGATGGTGGCCAGTCGGTGATTAACAAAGACCGTTTGTTAATAGATGGTAGCCAGGTGGCCTCTTGAGTGTTCAGTGACCCTTGTATGAAGGGAATACAGGCCAGGTGGCTTCTGTACATTGACCGTATAATGACCCCTGTTTGAAAGGGTTTAGCTGCGTTTCTTTGGCTGTGTACTGACCCTTGTTTGAAAGGGTTTTTGTTTGCCGCGGTTCTTGACCTGCAGATAGCGGCTGGCTGGAACCACTAGTTATAATTTAAAAAGTATATCTTTTTCTTCTTTGCCATCACAATACCAATTAGAGAAGATTCTTTTTCGACCGATCTTAAATGATGGATAATAATAGTGAGATTCAGTCTTTTTTAAAAATAAAAAAAAACTTAAATTTTTCCCAACGTTTCGACAAATATTGTCTTTATCAAAGCCTACAACATACAAATACAACGGGTTCTTTTTAGAAATACAAAATCAAGAAACAAAAAACTAAATAACTAAATATCTATATATTTAGATAAATTAATCGATATATTTTATTTTTTCTTACATTCTGTTTTTTGTTTCTTGATTTTGTCTTTCTAAAAAGAACCCGTTGTATTTGTATGTTGTAGACCTTGATAAAGACAATATATTTATGGAAACGTTGGCAAAAATTCGTTTTTTATTTTTTTAAAAAGACCGAATCTCAATATCCTTATCCATCATTGCAATTAGACATGAATAATCAACCAAAAGGTTAACATTTTACACAATATTCTCAAAAAACATTTTGGAAACTTATTTTTTTTTTTTTTGGAAACTTTGATATTTACACATGTAATAGTAATATCATTTTAATTTTTTAAAATTTTTCTGAAAAACTTATTTTTAAAAGATTATATTATGGTGCCGCGATGATTTCAGGCTTCCTGTAAAGTGTTGCTTCAAAATAGCATACGATTCTACTAGACTACTAACAAACAGATTAGTGTAAACAAATTTTACTTTTAGTGTAATAAAAAATCGTGATTTAAAGAGTCTCAACAATCAAACCAAAATTAACAAACTTTTAATTAAATAATGACGCGTATATTTCATAATTGAAGCCAATTAAGTAGTTTTAAACAAATTAATTTTAATTAACGCTAGATTCAAATAATTAAAATCAAAATATTATCTATATCCAGTTATTAAATTATAGGTGGATATATTTAAACTGGTATGATTCAGAATATTGAAGTGTGCATATGAATCGTTTAAAATGAACCAGTATATTCAATAACAAGTGGTCAGACTGGTTTTACCCTTTTTAATTGTGCGATAAATTTGGTAGTGAAATCGGATTAAATTGCCCATCTAATTGGCCATTGTGAAATTTATATTGAACGCAGTATTCCAATTAATTTCATAGCGGCTTATTTAATATGACTAAATTTGTGTAAAAAAAATATATAATTAAAAAAAATTTTTTTTTTTGTATAATTCATTGTAGTTTTAAAAAATAAATTGATTTATTTCTTCGTTATCACTTTAAATCTAAATGACTTAATTAAGGAAGCATAATTGATAGGAAGTTATCTGTCAAAATTTTTCAACTGAATACATTTTTCAGTTTGTTTTGCAATTTTCTCAAAATAATATCTCCAACGATATCTTTCTTATCTTTAGTAGATATACGTAGTTGTAATAGGATCCGAAGTGCGGAGAAACACAAAAATGAATCAATCTAGTTACTCGCTACGTAGGCTATTTACAGTCGAGCTAGCCCTATAAGAGAACAGTTTAGACCAGTTAACAACCAGTCAGCAACCTATCAACTATCTTCTCATCATCATTCAGTTAGTCTGTCTCTTTATATATATATCTCTCGCTACCTAACTTCTATTATACATGTAAAGTCCTTCCAGTTTGAGTGGGTTCTACTTTATTTCTCTCTATTTGTGTGAGGGTTAGATGTGTGGGCCAGTAGTAGTGAATGAGACTAGGATGGTAGCCACTGCCATCCATAGGTATGTATAATGTGACTAGTTAAGAAAATTTATATTGGCTGTATATACAAGTTTGTAAATATGTATTTAGTACATATATCGTCATGGTTTGTATATGGGGTATATGGATATATGTGGCCAGATGAGTATATATATTTATTTATTTGTATAGAGTAAATATAAGCTGACGGGTTGCCTCCCCTTGGATCTGGAAGTGGTTAGGTCCGCGGGTAGATATTTTCTAAAGGGGGTCGGGCGGTAAACTTGGGTAATATTAGTTTGGATATCGCCCCACCCGAGGAAGACATAGCGGTCTGGGCCAGGGACGTAGCCTTTCGAGATTTGGATATTTATTATTGCGGGAGTGGAATGAAAGGTGGAGGAATTCTACCAAGGGGAGGACAACGTTCTCGTTTTTGCAGTAGGCGAAGTGGGGGTGTAGCATTGTTTCCGACGAACTGTCATATGCGGTTTCACGGTTGGTCACGGGGCATTGACAGTTGAATGGTAAATGGGCAAGGATGGGTCTGGTGGGGGATGGGAGCTGTAGGTGTGGACAGAAGTGAGCGTGTGTTGTTGGATTGCCCACTGTATTCTGATTTGCGTCAGCGCTTGCAGAGGGAGGTTGGGTTCCACGTTGCCTTGGAGAATAATAGTCTGCCCGGGCTGCTCGAAAACAGTGCCGCGTACAGAGGTTTTAGGCGTTTTGCGGAAGAAGCATTTAAAAGGAGAATGGAATGGACAATAGGGGCGGATTGGGTACGTAGTTTACAAGTTGGAATGGAAGTAATTTATTGCGTGAATGTTGCATAAAGCCGGATTTTAGGCTAGCGGCGTAGTTATGTCCCTCAGTTTTAGGCTAGTTTGTAAGATTAGATGTAGGGTTTCTCATACGCCTCAGGAATATTGAGTACTGAAGGGCGTAAGAGTGTGTATGGTTGAATGGACGAGCTTAGAGTGGAAGGGTGTATATAAATTTAAACTGTATTGGATGAATGGAAGATAGGTTGGATAGGGTTAGGTTAGGTTCTTTGTTCCGCTAGGAATATCGAGTACTTGGGGGACCTACAGGTTAGGATTAGCTCGGTTAAGTTTCAAGGCGTCACGCTCTGCGTTAGGGGCATCATTTAGCTTAGGGGCTTGTTGTGGCACCCATGCATGTTGTGTATGAATGAGATACAGGGGAGGAACAATGTCTGGTCGTGCGGATCGTCTCTCAGCACGATGTACATAATGAAAATATTGTACATAAATAGGAGCTACCGCTATTAATGGGCGGGATGAGCCGGGATTGGCACCCCGGTAATGTGTGAGTGTGTAGTATGAAAGTGTTGGATGATGACGAAGTGAAAGACGATTTAATTTAAGCAAGAGTTATAACATTTTTTTTAGTAAGTGATCAAATTTTATTAGAAGCTAATAAACATAGAATCACACACATAGATTCTCACTAATTTCTCTCTCCTTCGACAGTACACATGTAATGAGCTACTATTATTTTTTTTTTAATCATTTTCCTGAGAAAATCATTTAATGGTAGTTTTGGGGGAGAGCGCTTTCTACTATAGTGCTAATTTCGATTTCTAGACGGTTCTATCATTTGAATATGTTGCCGAAAATTCCGAGTTTGAAAAATATCGGTGACTGGAGGGACATACTTCTGAACTTTTTTTCCATTTTTCTGCAATTTACTTTATTAAAAAAAAAAGACTGATTTCGGTAATTTCTTTTATACAAACTGTAAATACAGTGACAATACTTTTGTTCTGAGAAACAAAAAATGGTGTTATTAAGTTTAGACTCTTCCATTGATAAACTGAAGAAACACTGAAGAAACGAAATACCTGGTAAAAATTATTATACCAGTTTGAAGATAATTTGCCATTTTTATGTGTAAAGACTAAAGAGCTGTGTAATGACATATCAGGGTCATAGCAATGTCAAAGTGGCTCCAGCCACCCGCTATCTTCACAAAGGATGGCAGGAAGAAAGAATAATTTATAACTAGTGGCCCAGCCGGCCGCTGTCTTCAAGACAAGGGCTGCGGCCAAACGAAAACACTTTTCAATACATTACATCAAGACAAGCACCGATAAAGCTGACCACTGACCTAAATCACTGGTCACCGAACTAACCAAGGTCGCACGCACTTGACAGTGTGTGAGTAAGATAAATATAAACTTCGCCCCACTGGAGGAGGGGATTATTATATTATTATATCAGTAGCGACAGTATTATCAGTATCACGAGTATTATCATTATATCACTATAGCTTCAGTCTATCAGTATATATCATTACAGTACGAAAGCGCGTCCCTATACAAGGTTTAACTTATAATTATTTCCATAGTTGTAATCATTTTAAATTATTTGTTGTTTATCTCCTATTTATTTCTAATTATTTCATGTTAATAGTTACCATTTCTCACATTTAAATTATTGTAAAAATATAGTCTATTTTTATAAATTCAGTGTTAGTAATTCAAGCAATAACTCTCTAACTAACTTCCGCCTAATAAATCCCTCTTCAAGACATCTAACTTCACACCTCAGGAATCACGACAATTGATTCCACTAGCTGTAAGAGGAAAACGTGTGAAGGTTACTACACCAGATTTTTTTCCCTAATAAACAAGCTGTTCACTTATCTATCATAAAATAATTTCGATACTTCCTTTTAAAACAAAAGTTAATGGAACAAAGAGTTTATTACATAAGTTTATTAACTCATGTTTCTTTGAACAATGTCAAGATTAAAACAAAACCAAATCTTTATGAATATTAGGAGACTCTGTCAAAAAAATTGTATGATTTTTTTTTAATAATGATGGCAAAGCTGTATTTATTTGTATAAAGAAAGTCTCCAAAATTATAGAAAAAAAACTTCAGATTTCCAAGGAATATAAGCTTTTCATCGAGGTACGACATGCACGTTATTATAAGAATAAACAAAGAAAAAAATAATAATAACACAATGTTGTAATTCAATTCAAGAGATACCTGAATGTCACCCTCAGTACTCTTGGTTATTGAACAAGGGGTGGAATTTCCCAGTTACAGAAGGATATATTGGTTTACGGTTGAGCAATTTGCATTTTATAGAAAATATATTCAGGAGGAGAAAAAAAAAAACCGCATCAGGTTTTACCCTAACAATGCATAATATCTTACGTATACTGCAATAGGAGATGATATACACTCGATTGATTTTGGTACGATGCAACGTGTTGGTTTTAGAAAATTAATAAAATTTGTAATTATGTATGATTTGGGAATATCCAATTGCTCTTCCATATGTTATCCACTTTCCTTCCTAATAACATAATAATTAAATTCAATTATTATAAATATGAAATATGTAAACTCAAAAGATCTTAGTAATAACAATATGGTAGGATTCATGGAGTTTAATTTTTAAGCAATATTATTGGCAATTTAAAAGATATCTTTGGTGTATTTAGTCAATTTCGAATAATCCATGACCTGTGATAATGATGATTTTTTGATCTTAAATCAGTTGGGTCAGATTAGTGGATATTAGTAGAAAAAGTTATTGTACTTTAACCCCCCTTTTTTTTATACCCGTTGTATCAAGCAAACCAGCCATTTACAAGAATTAAGAAAAAAAATTGTTCAATATAATATATAAAACTAAATCAATATTTTTTTATTATTATTGAATTTACTGTGATTGATTGGTTCCATCGCCGTTTAGTTCTGACCTTTACAACGCCGACTTTTCCCTCACGGGAATTGAACCCTGAAATTTTGCATCAAAGGGGAGTGCGCTAGCTACTAGATCAACGCGTGAGGGCAACATTTTTACAATGTAAATAAAATATAACCACATTGATATATTATAACTTGGACGATATAATAGAATGTACAGGAATCTACTCCAAGTAATAGAAATACTAGGTATAGAATTATTAACGAAAAAAATTATTAATAAAAAGAAAGCGTTACCGTGAAATGTACACGACTATTTGGGCTAAACTAGATATAATGCAAAAACCGGCAGAGATAATAATGGAAGAACAACGATGGGAACTTTACAAGAATAAAAGAATATAGGTTGTCGAGGTTTATTTTATATTAAATTTCAATAGATCTCTAGAATGAGCTGAGAAAGACATAGAAAAAGAAACATTCATTCCTTTGCTTGTACGAGACAAAGTTGCAAGCACTAGATGAGATGTAATTAATGAAAGAAATTTTGTAATATAATTCGGATTAAAATTATATAATGCCAGACAGTTTATGAGTGGTTGTGGTGGTTGGATTCGCAGAGCTGGAAAGCATCAGAGACATTTTCCGTGGTAGTGTATTGGAATCAGATATCTTGAAGAGGGTTATGATGCGATGAATGGTTGGGAGTTAGTTAGAGATTTTGAGAGAGTTGTTACTCGAAATATGAACTACTAATTTACGAAAATAGACTATATTTTAATAATAATTTAAACGTTTGAAAAAGATTAAACTACAATTAATTTAAAATGATTTAAATGGTAACTAAGATGCACAGCTATAATGATTGATGAATAAATACATGTTTAAAACCTTAGATAGGGACGCGCTCGCGAAGTATGAACTGATGTGTAGACTGATGTCGTATAGACTGGTAGAATCCTGATGAAACGCTGATAAAAGAACTGATGATATACTGATCCCCTCCTCCGGTGGAGAGACGTTTCTATTGGCATTACTCACACATTGACAGGTGTGTAATTACGAGTCACACTAAAACATCTCTTGCCGTGTGTTGACCCTAGGTCTTGAATAGGTCGGTGACCAGTGTGGCGACAGATGGTGGCGGTTATCAAAAGACTGTAGCCAGGTGGCCTTTTGAGTGTTTGTTGACCCTTGTATATCGGCTAGGTGGCTTCTGTTCACTGACCGTATAATGACCCTTGTTGAAAGGGTTTTAGCGGTGTGTCTTTGGCGGTATTCCTTTGACCGTGCACTGACCCGTGTTTGAAAGGGTTTTTGTTTGCCGCGGCTCTTGACCTGGATGATAGCGGCTGGCTGGAACCACTAGTTATAATTTTTATAATTTAAAAATTATATCTTTTCCTTCTTGTTATCACATTACAGTAGCCTGCATCATTTTGTGGTCATCGACCGGTTTCGGGCGTTCGCCCATTTTCAGGAAGCGTTTTTCAGACAGTGTGACAACAGAGACTTACACAGAGCAAATTCAGTTTTACACACTGACTGGTGTTTTTAACTGTACTTAAAACTAAACTAAAACCCGTTTGTCTTTACTATAATCCGTCACTGTTTACATATTATATCTGCCTCATTTCAATCAACTCTAATACTTCCAATATTTAGTGCAAACCAACAACAGTTCTGGAATTAGGCAAAGCTTAAGATCCTTCAATTTAGAATTCATTTTATAACTTCATTTCAAAAGCTACACATTTTATACAAAGTAATGCTTGTGTGATGGATGCAAGAAACTTGGAAATAATATTAATTTATAAATAAATCAATATTAAGAAAAAGATTGACATTCCCTTGCAAAAGGACAAGCCCAGGTATAAGAAAACAGTTACTGGTACGGTCAAGAACAATTATGGCATTGTACTACCCCTTCTTCTCAAAGGGGAGGAATTGAAGAAACAAAGAGAAGAGATATTTTAAGGACAGACTTGTGCTAGAAATCAAGGTGGAAGCATCAGAGCTATACCAGTATCAAGTTATAAGATTTTATTATAAGTTTTTAGTGTGATATTCAAAATACTTAATTTCTCTTAAAGATAATATATTTAATTTAATCTACCAGTGTGTTCTTAATTATTCTTATACTTCTATATTTTCCTCAAACATACTTACAAGCCCTTTTCACTAAAACGCTCGTGCTACACACAACCACTACTACAAACACATCATCACATCATTACATTACACTTGATTCCTGGTTGTAGAATTTTAAATTTGTAGAAAGTTAAACGGGAGAAGTTTTAAATACACTTAAAAACACCAGTCAGTGTGTAAACTAAATTTGGTCTGTGCAAGTCTGTGTTGTTACACTGTCTGAAAAACGCATCCTGAAGATGGGCGAACGCCCGAAACCGGTCGATGACCACAAAATAAAGCAGGCTATCACGGAAAATGTCTCTGAAGTTCATGAGTGATTTCATTTTTATCCAAATATTTTACCCACCATCGTTTGATATTTAATTAGTAGCAATAATATTAAAATGGATTAATCTTTAGTTTACATTTGTTTCCGTTTAATATTTAATGAATGCAGATTAATCAAAAAGCATTAATTATGATAGCAAACACTCTAAGTAAAAAAGAGAAAATAGATACACAGTTGTGCAAAATTTTAGAGAATTATTTAACAATATTCAATTATTTAGTATTCTCTTTAGATTGTCGTTATTTATAAGAACGTCAACAATACTAGTTGTTTATAATAGTAGAAAAAAAACAAAAACAGTATTTACTTTTTACAAAGAACTTGGCAAACAAATACAACATAAAAAGAGTTATTGAATATTGACATGCTATATTGGTTGCAGCAAATTTAAAATTCTACAACCAGGAATCAAGCATTACTTTGTATAAAATGTATAGCTTTTGAAATGAAATTATGAAATGAATTCCAAATTAAAGGATCTTAAACTTTGCGTAATTCCAGGACTGTTGTTGGTTTTGCACTAAATATTGGAAATATTAGAGTTGATTGAAATGAGGCAGATATTTATATCTAAACAGTGACGGATTATAGTGGAGACAAACGAGACAATTGTCTTGGGCCCGCAAACAACTAACATGTATACAAATAATTTTAATTTTATTTATTTAACCATTTTCAAAATCGTCAATATTTCATAATCGAGTTTTCTTTTCGTTCCAACTTACTTAAAATTATTTTTTATAAACCCTTAGCAGCATTATTAAAGTTTATTTGAGATCTTCTTTCTTATTTGTTTTTGGATACTTAGATTAGATTGTTATAGGATATTATTGAACTGCAACCTGAAAGGTCTATTATGCCTCCCGGAGCCTTCCCAGTTCACTGCCAGCCTCTGAGCAGTATTTTCTAGATATAGACAAAGGGCCCAACATCGAACAGTGAGCTGTAGATGCTCCTAGAAAGAGAAAATCTAAGGGCAGCATGCTGGATTCGAACCCGGGATCTCTAGACTCGCGCGCTACCATTGAGTCTAATCCCTTCCTTCTCCCTTGGATGAAGACCAAAACTAGAGGCGAAGACCCTACTTTGTGTACTGTGTTTATCCTTGTTTGTAAAGGGTAGAATATATGTAGTTTAAGACTGTGGGGTCGCTACTTCACATGTAATGCATGCAAAAGATAGCCTTGCGGGCATTTTGTATACTTAAATTCAATTTTGGATTGTTTAAATAAACATAAACAATAATATTTCTTTTCATATTTCTTATTTTTTATGTACTGGTACTGACATGAAACTTACCGAGTTTGAGATTTATTGTACACTAAATTTACTTAAAAAAATAAATAAAAAAATCTGTTATTTCCCCCCAATGAGATTAGTAAGTCACGATGTGCACTCCGTATTGTGTGTTTAGTGCATTGAGGTGTTTCTTCTACAAAGAAGAATAGAAATTGTGAAAGATTCTGTTATAAAGTGGCCCTCAAATGATCAAAAATATTGTAAATATTTCAGATATTGATACAAATATTGACAATATTATTTGGCCGTATGAGGGCGATTATTGATATACTGTCAATATATATTGACAGATTTTCGGGGTCCTGAAAATAATATTCGTCAATATTTTAGGCGGAGCTAGTCATATTGATGAAATAGTGATCGTTCGTGCGCATGATTGACAATCATAGTTGTAATCATGGTGGAAAATGCATCGTCGCCGTTATCGTCTTATCGTCCGACTCGGTGAATGAAGATGAAAATGAAAGGGAAATATTGAAAAACTTTATAAACACATACAGAGAATTGCCCAAATTGTGGAAAACGTTTTCAGATCTATATTGCAAAACAGAGTTAAGAAAAAAGGACTAACCAAATATAGCAACTGTTCATATATTTTGCTATTCATCCTAAAATAATTTTTATAATCATCAGGTTCCTTTTGCCTAATATATTGTATAAGATTTAGAGGATTGAACTGTTTTTTCTTTTTGATATTCATTTTTTTAGACAATATAATAGCAATACACATTTTTTCCTTATTTTTCATTTTTAGTTGAAACTTCACACGCACAGATCTTTTCACAACTAAATATTGATTGTATATGTATTGATCGTGTCAGGTAATTTTCAATATATTGATGAAATATTGACAATAATACTAAATAAAGATATTGCTTTTTCTTCTAAATTAGATATCTTCAAGGGTAAATAATTTGTTATGGTGCTCAAGTGTGGGGAAATAAAAGATTGTTGTGGTGGTTGGTTCCGCAGAGCTGGAAAGCATCAGAGAACATTTCCGTGGTACCTGCTTCATTTTGTGGTCACGACCGGTTTCGGGCGGTTTCGCCCATCTTCAGGAAGCGTTTTTCAGACAGTGTACACAGGATGTGGAAAAACTAAGTTTGCTCTGTGCAAATCTTTGTTGTCACACTGTCTGAAAAACGCATCTGAAGATGGGCGAACGCCCGAAACCGGTCGATGACCACAAAATGGAGCAGGCTACCACGGAAAATGTCTCTAATGAAATAAAAGATACCAGACACTAGAGATATGTTTACAAAGTTTGATAAAGAAATGTTTCAATTGGCCTACAAATACTCCTGATTTCATTTTATACTTGGAAATAGACATCTTACCCATAATTTTATATACCATTAAAATGCATCTAAAATATGTTTTAATAGATGCTTATAATTAGCACTATTTAGATATCCATGTTTACTTTTGAAAGAAATAATTCAAAGAAAGTTTTTTTTTGGTATGAAGACTGGCAACATTTGTTTGGCTTAATGTATGAGATAGATTTCGACTTATTTTTAAAAAATAAAATTGGCTTTAAACATAATACTAGACAATATTCGATGTAAATTATTAAATTCTTTTCAGTTAAAATCTGCAAATAGCCAAAATCATACATTATACAAAACATTTGAAAAAAACTAATTATGTTTACAGTAACATGGATAGCCAGTCATCTAGCTGGCTATTTAAATTGAGGGAATAGTTATTATACTTAAATAGATATCGTATGGGCAATGCTTCCAAACTATGCTCTTTATGTGATAGAAGGGAAAATGGAGACGTGTACCATTTCGTCTGTGTTTGCCCTATAGTAAAAGAATTTCGTCTATTATATTTTGGTAAAGACAGATTATGCTTTAATGAGTTTCTGGAGTATATTAATGGCAAAGATTGGTGGGCATTAATTAATTACAGTAAACTAGCCTGGAAATATAGATACGATTTGATTCAGGAATTCAATTATTATTTATGAATTTAATTACTAAGTATGTATTTATATTTAAGTATGGATATATGTGAGATTTCGTATTTGTCAATCTAGGTATAGAAGCTTTTGATTTATTTGTTTTCTCCAACGGCTGATGCCTTTTGTTTATTTTTATTTATTAGGTTAAAAGTATATTATTGATATGAATTTATTATGAGCATTACTTATATCTTCTTTTCTTTTTGGAATATATTCTCTTTTTTTCCTTTCTTTCGATTATTTTATATATATTTATATTTTTTGTATTTGGAGGCATACAGTTTTTTTTATACTTATAAGAACATTAATTATTGATTTGCTTAAGGACAACTCCCCGGAAGGTCTATGTGACCATGCAGTTGGTGGATTTATATATAAATTCTGTAATTTTGTAAATTGAATTTTTTTTTTATAAACCATTATAATTATTATTATTGACAATAATATTGATCGTCTGAGGGCCGCTTAACTTCTATAAATTTAAATTTTGTATACATGCTAAGTTAATTAATGTTTTATTACAATTATACTAGTGATTTACCCCATAATAATCGTTTTTTTTTCCCTTCTTCTTTTAGGAATATAAAAGATAAATGATTTTATCGTAAATTAAATGATTTCAGCAATGGCTATTTTAAACATTTTGTGTAATATATTGGTGTAATCTTTCAGGCATCGGCGGCCATTGTCATGTAAACACTTACTTTACGGGTTGAGATTGCGTTAGTTGTTTGTTGTAAGCCGACGTTTTGCCCACATTGCAATAGGCTTCTTCAGGGTAGTGTCGCCGCTAAAGCTGAAAAAACAATAGTAAAGTTGGGTAGTGTAGAACAGCAAGCAGAGGAGTGGGGTTTAGCTTTCTCCTTCCTTTTTTCTTTTCCTTGCATTTGATTGGCTGTTAGGTGGCGAGGTCTTAGTCTTTCCTCCCACGGCCTCGTTGCTAAAGTTGCAGCCATTTTTTTTTTTGCGTGGAAAACCGTTAAATATTTTTTCCTTTTTATATTTCTCTTCTTTCGCAGCAGAACATGGCTCCCTCTAGAAAAATTGTTTATAGGTGGTTCTGAGGCGTTAAAATTAAAATCTGTTTGTTCAGTATTATTAGCCACTCTACAATATAATCCTTCTCTACTTGCCATTATCTGTAAGTTGGAATTATTCCTTGAATATTTATGATAAGACATCAGCAAAATATGAAATTTATAAAAAAATTATCATTTTATATATAACTCTGTTATGTGGGGCAAGATAAAGTAATGTGAGTGGTTCACAACAAATATTTTTGGATTTGAAAATAAATAACGATTTTGGATTAAAAAAATATCCAATATCAAAATTATGATTAGGGTAATATGAACAGTGATAAATATTTATAATATAGAGCTCAGCTCTAGAACAAATCATAAATGATACTATTCTAGTGGTAAATATTTAAAAAAGGAATAGTGTATAAGAAATACCACTTAAGAAGGCACATACTTGCGAATATAGCAAGTAAACAAATATTTGTTTCAATAGATCTAAATCTAGAAAATTCTTAGAAAAGAATAAAAACAATATTGTAAAAATAATATTGTAATTCAATAAAAGTAACTTCTTTACTTCATAAAATCCATATTGCTGTTTGTATGTAATAATAAATTTAATAAAGTTCTACACAGAGAGTAAATTGTAGTAAACAAAAGAAAAATAAATATTAAGTATATATATATATAATATATATATATATACTGTGTGTAAAGGAAGTAAATAAAAGTAAAAACTTTTAGTATTTACCAAGAACGACCGCTACTGAAAAGGTGTTGAAAAGTAAAAGTGGAAAGCGTTGTGTCCTTTCGTAACATTACGAATCTAACTTTTCTTACTTGATATTGTTTAGTATTCGTGTGAGGCAGCCACTTGCTCGCCACCCGTAACGAGATTGACAAAAACTTGAACGTTGGGACGAGTTTTCCAACAATCTTGTTCCCAGCCAACACGCTAGATAGAACAGTTGCTCATAAAATGCTTCACACTTCATACCATTCTAAATTATAGTAGTTGTTAACAGCCAATTCCATATACTTACTAATAATGGTCGGATACTGTTTCTTTTAAGATTATTCTAGTAATATTAAATTATATCTACTGTTTATCTAAATGCCTACACCTGCCATAAATACTGTAATAAAAATTCAATCATGGATAATACCAAAGATTATATTGTAAATGTCCCTATATAGTTAGTTACACAGTGTACCTTATTGGTAAAGGTTTAAACGTCAATCAATATAAAATTTTTACTACACAATTATTAACATAGACGGAACGGACAAAGTAAACCTGTAGATGTAATACACAAGGCTGGCAAATCAACTTCTCAGATTTTTGAAACATTTCGTCTTGTGGGTATTAACCGTGTGTAGTAGGTTTAAGTATCATTAACAATTGGAGCGAATGTCTCACTTTCAGCAACTCTCCCGCTTCGGGCGTCTTCGTTCAGTTCGTACAGAAAACGTGATTAAAAGTGTGGCAGTTTTTATCAGAAGAAACACTCTTTGGAAAAAAAATTTTATGTTTATGTGAGGAATGAACTGTTTACGTGGCACAACAGAAATCATTCCTGAAAAAAGTGTTGAAACTTGCGTCAAAAAATTTGCAAGAGGATATTTCAGAAATCATTGTGAAACCTCATAAGTTAAAGCCTTTTTTCACAAAGCCATCCAAGAGTGGCTAAAAATGGAATCTGCCTGAGTTTACTAGTGTGTCCTTCAGGAAGGCCAATCGTCAATCGTCTGAACAGCCTAAAAGACTATTTAGAGCAGTTTCACTAGAAATCTGCGAAATTCGATTGATTGGCCAAGAAGCCTTAAAGAGTGCATGCTAATTGTTCTTCAGAATTTAATAATTGTTCGTCCCCAAATTAAAGATTTGTTTCATATTGGGATGGTGTTAAAGTTTCGAATTGTGGCAGGACTAGATAGAGAACCAACTTTGATTAAAACATATTTTTTAATTGTGAACGTTTTCATTAGTTAAATATTTAAGATTTATTTCTTTAATATAGGTGGAGGGGAACCGTACATTGCTCGTTTCTAAGGCATAAGAGCTAAATGAATGTGATTATATTGCAGACATCTGATTCCAATTCTATCTATTTTCAAAATATTTAAACTGGCAGTTTAAAGTTTAGCCAAAGTTTCACAGATCCGTTGAAATCCATTCAAACATTGTGTCTCGTAAAAATGATTCTAATACAACCGATAGGCCAATTGTGTGCAGTTAATTTACAAAATTTAAAGCACATCTTTAGAGCCAAATCTTTGAGTTGAGTCCAAAGATAATAAGTAAACGAAACATCAAGTTGGTACTATCTTTGTTTTTTGTTTTTTTTTTGTTCTTGTAATATTTTGTTCACATAATTTTCAAAACATGTGTTTCTGGTAAAAAGTCAATTTCGAAACTTAAAAACGATCGGAATAGTAACTTAACAGCAGTTGGAAAATTAAAAAAATTCTTGAATTCTCATTCCTTATTTAACTTTCCTTCCATCTGAAACCCCCTTTAAACTATCTCACTTCGAAATCTCTCCTCCAATATCGTTTCAAATACTAGGGATTTTTAGGGACTCATTAGTACCATAGCGGACTTTACTTACCTCCGCTGAGTAACCACTAGCACTTTAATGTTCAAAAAGATTCATTTTTTGCTTTCTCTTATTTTTCGTATCATTTGTATTTTTCTTTTAATGCTGTTTCTTTTATAATTATTTTTACTTTCTCTTACTCCTTGTAAGAGGAAGTATTGTAATTGTGCCAAATTTTCGATATCGAGTTATCACCGGAAATATCCGTTTTGAGGTCCCCTGAGTCCAAAAAAGTGGTTTTTAGCAAATGGTCTGTGTGTGTGTGTGTGTGTGTGTGTATGTATGTATTTGAACAGC
>JAAEAF010008596.1:0-44732 GCA_011037195.1 Triatoma infestans
TGCCAACACAGACTCGTACAGAGACTTAGTTTCACACTAAGTCTCTGATGCTTTCCAGCTCTGCGGAACCAACCACCACAACCACTATTTTTTATTTGGCCATTTATACTAATGGAACAAAATAAAATTGATGTTAAAAATCGCAATTTTTACAAAATTTTATTTCCTGTCTCTGACCTTGGGTCACAGGATAAGAACTTGGTACACATCCTCCAGATCCATAAGTGAACTATGCATCTGTGTTCTAACAGCCGCATTAATATTACATTATGAAATTTCATAGAAGCTCTTGCAATAAGGACTCTTTTGAATCCCTGTGCTTGGAATGCCCTCAGATTCAAGCAAGTGAGTCCTAGCATCAGAGATGTTTTCCTTGATAGCCTGTTTCTTTTTGTGGTCATCGACCAGTATCGGACGTTCTCCCATCAACAGGATGTTGTTGTGAGTGTGATAACATAGATTTGCACAGAACAAATTTAGTTGATGCACTCGTATTGATTTAGATTACTATTTATTTTCTGATTAGTTCAACTTGTATGAGAAATATATATATATATATTTATTTATTGTATTCAGCAACCGCTGGTTACAAGAGTAGTATTTATAAGCATAACATTGCATTGAAAAAATTATTGAAAATAGTAACATCAATTACATTCTAACCTTAAACATTACAAAAAGTATTTACAAAAGGATTTGAGGTTTTGAACGTGGCACACGTATTTTGTGTACTCTGTACTTTTTTCGTTAGTTCTTCTGTATCGGAAAAATTTGAGATTTGGCATGTGGCAGCTTTAATAGGTTGTGGTTTTGTATGATTAGTTCAACTTAAAAACATTTTATGTGATTATCATTTTATCATGATCAATAAATCATTCAACAACTTGCAAACATAAAAATTCAATCATTTTTAACTTAACAAAATTTCATAGTAAAACAATTAGGCATCATTTTCGAAATTTATTGGATTAACAACAGACAGTTTGGTATTAACGTTATTATAACAATAGTATGCTAACGGTAGCTGAGCTTGTTAAAGATAATATTCAATAAAATATATAATGGTTGTTCCCATCGAAATAAAAATGGCTAAAAAATTATTATTAAAAGATAATTTTGGCTGATCAGATTAAGGGCGCATTGAAAAGAGTACCGTGGGCGCGTGGAAATGGCACAACCCCTCATGTAAAGCACTCAAAACTACAGCATTTCAATTTTATTTTGCTGAAAAAAAAAAAATTATTTATTGCTTAATAAGTATGTAAATATTTATGGCGTTGATAAAATTAGATTCAATATTCTCATTGGGTATTCCAATGTTCAATTCAGAATTCATTATTCAATTAAGAATTCATTACCAAAAATCAGATTACAAAAAAATTATAACGTGGGAATATAAGTTTTATTGTTCTATTTATATAAAAATCGATTAATTATTAAATTTAGTTTTGTTTCACAATGAATTGAAAACAAATTGTAATTTTCTAAATCATAAATCTATACTGGGAGAGCTAAATAATTGGTTTAATAAATAACTTACAGTATAATAAATAGTGAAAGAAATACAACATTGATATTTATGGAAAAAGAACCTTGATGTTTACATAATTGGATAGTCTCCTTTGTCTGTTGAATTCTGACATTATATAAAATATAATTACAAAGTTTATCAGTAACCAGGTTAAGCAAACTTTATTACTGATTATTTTAATAAATACTAATTTATTTTCAGTTATTAGATTATTTTTGAATGGACAACAGTCCTATGAATTCCAAGAATATGATATTATGTTTATTATTAATATATATTTCTAGTAGAAAAGGTTCATTTGGATTATTGAATTATCTAATATAAAAGTATTCAGCACTTTCACAAATATTTATAATATAATTGATTTATTTCTGTCTTTAAAGTAAACAAAAGAAGTATACACTTGATTTATTTTTTTCCAAGAGTTTTTAGATGTCTTCTCTAAAAGTTTAAACAAAATTATAAAGAGGAAAATATCTGAGGGATTATTTTTTTCATGGGATTAGCGGTCCAGTATTATTTTTATTGAAAAACATATTAATGGAAATGTTTCCAAAATGTTTAAGGTCAAATAAATTTCTTCATTGAAAAGAATCACAAATTCAGTGTACCCAATGGATCAAAGCAAATAATGAAAGGGAACCGCTTCTTACTCTATTTTCTTCAAATGTCTCCCTTTTAGGAGATATGTCGAGAAAATTATCATAGAAAATAAATTATGGAAAAATTATCTTCTCTAATTTAGCAAAAATGCAAGAGTTTTTTTTTTTCTTTTTTTGTTTTGTATGTTTACAATTTATAGTTTTTTTTTGTTTGCTTTTAGAAATTGTCTTGCCAAAATATTAAAGTGTTAATTGCACTCTTAACCTACAATCTTATATGTATTTATAACTGAATTGGAATTAACATAATTCGGTGGAAAATTAGTTGTATTTTTCAACAACAAAAATTAAAGTTTGACAAAAAAAAAAGAGTCAAATACAAGACTGTATTTCAATTATAGTTATACCTTAGTTTTGTAAAGAAAAAAAAAAAACTTTATAGGTTTCAATAGAAATTTATCGAAGAGGAAAATTATTATTATTATTTTTTTTTTAATTTAAGACACGTCAACCTCTAAAGGTCATTAAGGGCCCGGAGCCTTCTCAGTACACTGCCTGCTTCCGGGCGGACAGTGTTCTTTCGTTACAGACAACATTGTCTATCATCGGGCAGTGAGCTTCAGAGTCTCCTAGGAAGTGATAGCACATCTCTAATGGCAGCACGCTACCACTATTTCAGCTAATTTTACTTCCATTTTTTTTTTTTTTTAAACGATTTTACATAACTGAAAAGTTTAGATTTTAAAGAGATTTATTTCTACACTATATTACAATTCCTTGACATATGCTTATCCATCTTAACTGGGCTACATGTCAGTCGATAAAAATGTTATTTTAAAATAAACAAAAGGCTAATTTATATGATGAATAGAGATAGATTTATTTTACTTTTTAGATAAAATATAGTTTATTGGAAAGATATCTTAGAGTATGAGTGGCCGAGCCAAGAGGTATGATGATTGTTGGATGATAGCGTAATGAATATAGATTGGCGAAGCTTTGATTGATGTGACACGCTTGAAAAGATTTATGAACTCTTGCTAGAACTCTTGCTTTTTCTAATAGTAGTGAACTAGTGGTTCTTTCTTGGTATTATCTTAGTCTTTGAGATAATTGTATAAACTTCCATTTCTTTATCGTGTGTACCTTGTACACAGTTTTAGAATTTTGCCATATATGAATGTATATTTGGATCAACATTTATTAAATAGAAGGCAAAACCTTCAACAACAATGGCGAATGTTTGTTTATTATTATCATGATAAGTTTTTAAGTAAAAGAACATTATTTAATATCTTCCTAGTCAAAGTTTATTTTTTCCTTTATAAAATGAAATAATAAAAAAAATTCAATAGAAGTCAAGAAATACTTTTACAAGTAGATAATGATATTTTTGCCACAATTAGATTAGTCTTAAGACGTAGTACTAGCAAAGAAAATGGCGAGAAAAAATGGAATTTGACATAACCACAGGATGGTAAGTACCTTTTTTAAATTTTAAATATGCTTTTGCTAAGAAATTCTGTGTAACAATATACCAGACTTTTATAATATAATTTGTAATTTTAAACAAAGTAATTTTATATTGTAATCGAATATTTATAATGTGATTTGAATAAGTTGATTTTACCTTAATTCCATTTGAAAATGATATTCTTTTTCAATTTTACCGAACTGTACAACACGGTGAAATTTAAGTCAGAAACATAAATAATGTATTAAACTCTTAGGCACTGGTCCAACAGAAGGAATAATAAAAACTGACTCGATATGCTATGAGATAATAAAATTATTGTTTTTAAAAGCATTTTCCAGTGCAGATACCGTAAAAGTTAAATAAAACACCATTAAAGGTGATTTAATTAAATATTTTACATTTGAGAAATAATGATTATTAATACCTTTATAGTTTTTTACGATTTAGAAGATAACTATTGCTAGAAATGCTTTTAATTTTTCTCTTTAAACGTTTTAGATTATTCTAAGAGATCTGAAAGTTTATTGTGCCGCCCGGAGCTTTCTCAGTGCACTGCTGTTCTCTAGGCAACATTGCCAATCACCGGATAGTGAGCTGTACAGGAGGAGAACAAAATCTAAGAGCAGCACTGCTACATTCGAACCCGGAATCTTCGCATAGGAGTCCAGCGCGCCACCATTAAGCCAATCCCTTTCCTTTAAACTAATAAAATTTGATTTTTTAATTCTAAACATGCAAGAAATCAAATAATATATTTCAGAGTAAAAATTAAGTATACGTATGTTAATATAATTTTTCATGCTTCCACGTCCATTATCATATAAAACATTTATATCTATAGGACCAGTAGTTTATTTAAACCGATGTTTCACCCATATTATAAAAGGCTTCTTCAGGGTAATGTTACCTGTAATGCTGAAGCAACAATGGCAAGAAACGATTGGGAATGTGTAGAGTCAGTCGAAGAGTGACGCTTCGATTCCCACTCCATTTTGTAAATAGTAGAGAGGTTCAATTTTCTCACCCAGGCGTATGGTTGATATTGGGTGACGAGGTCATAGTCTCCCCTACCAGTTGCAGCCTTATTTTGCTCATGAAACTTGTACATGGATAATTTCGAAAAAGAAGCTATAAACATGTTTCTGGTACACAAATTTTTTTTCATTTTCACATACAAAAATTCAAAAAGAATATATTATACAGCCTGCACGAAAGAAATTACTATTCAAAATGTAACTATAATTTTAGTATTATTCAAATATTTGAAAATTGTCTCTCTCTTTGTGCACTGAATGAATTGAATTTTCTTGCAAAAATACGAAATATGTTTAAACTTAACCAGATATTCTAATGCATGTTTTTTATTAAAAAGATAACTTTGATTATGTTAATGCTTAGTTTATATAACAAAATTGAAAGATAGCGATTCTACAATCAATAAATTAAAATATCTCCTCTACAGACTGTGAATATTAATGAGAATTTGATGTGAAACACTCACACCCCTTTCTCTTACTCCAATTAGTGCAATTTAATTAACAAATTTCCATTACAATTGCATGGTATATAAAGTTTAGTTGAGCTAGGTATAAAAAAAGTTGTAGAGTGTTTAGTTGTGATATTGTAGGCATTGTCTGTCCCCTCACTGCCTAGCGCCCTCTGACACAACCAACAAAGCTTATAGCGGTAGTTTAAATTTAAACCTAATTGATAGACCCCCCCAAAAATCCTCCCCTAAAATCATTTTTTTTTTTTTTAAATAATCAAACAAAAGTGATACGTTCTTGTCTGTGCAGTTAAAAAGGCAAATTTAAAGAAAATCATTCTCAACAGTTTTCGAAAAAATACCAAAAAACCTTAACACCCATTCTGTAATGTGGGACTTCTGGTTAACCGATTTTCTAAATTAAGAGATTAAATAAAACGATCTTTCAATCAAACTATTATTACCAAGATAACTCCCATATAAACCTTGAAGGTGCTGGTTTTTCTTTTCTCAGAAGCAGGAATCCAACATGTGCAGTGTCGTTTGCTGTTTCTTACAGAAAATTTTAACACTTTTTCCTGGTAATATGTGAATAGAGAATTACTTGCCAAGACCATGAGATACACATGCTTTTATGAGCTGAATGTAGACCAACTATCAATGACCAAGGCCCACGCTTTGTCCGGATTGTTCTGCAGCAATGCTAGCAAATAGTATTGATAAACTTTTTCGCTCTATGACCTGGTTTCTAGCAATCAGTTCTGAGACTTGTTTTGTGCCAATATTTTAATGACTGCTCTCAATAGACAGTTTGATATTCCTCAAAAGAACGGGACTAGTAAGAAGCAAGGGATTCTGTTATCAATCAAAAATCTAAAAAAATTGGTGGAATTAAGATGTTTTCTCATCCCGTCTCGACCTAAAGCCCTCTGATTATCATTTTTTTTTTTAGAACAATGGCTCATTTATCTTCAGGAGGATCATTAGAACTCCTACTTAAATTATATCACAATGAAATATTTATATGAAGCAAAAACCATGAACTACTGAGTTTAGGGGCTCGTCCCTTCCTTAATTTGTCTCCTCTAGCGATAAGGATTCATAGTTCATGGTATAGGACACAAACTACAGAAATTTATACCAGATAAATATAACATAGAAATATAGTGTTTTTTTTGGACATGTGCCCTATTTGGTAATAAACATTCTATAGTTGCTAACAAATTGCCGCGCATACCTTGACTTTATGTTTTTCTCCAAACTATTTAATAATCATATTGACTGTCCGTTATTACTTTCCTACCTGAATTTTCGTATACTCTTTTATAACCATAGATTTCCTTCCATTTTCTTTGTACTTCATCTCTCCTATAATTATTTCCTGCATTCTGTTTGCTCATAGAATTGTCAATAACATTATTCAACGGTTCCTTCACCTTGACATTTTCCATTATTCCTCTCATATCATTATCAATTCTCGACATTTTTCCTCCATAGCCGATGCCATATAATAAGAAATGTATTTTTACTATAAGTTAAATCATTTTTTGATAATATTTTTATATTATACAACTTTATGAAGGTATGTATATATATTATATCATATATATTTTTTATATCAAGTTTAGTTTTATATTTAAAAAAAATATATAATTTTTAATTTAAGGCGCATCAACACCTTCTCACTGCAGGGTCAGCCTCCGGACAGTGTTCTCTCGTCACAGAAAAAGAGATTAATTAAATTTTGTTCTATTTATTAGAAAAAAATATTTTAGCCAATTATATATATTATGCTATGAATAAATTTAGTGAGGATCAGACAAGAAAAAAATCTTGCAATTATTCCAAAGTTTTTTTTTTTAACAATAATTTTACTTTAGATATTTTTACAATATTATTATTTTAGATATTTATAAATATTTTAGGTGGGGCATATTTATTTCAACAAATGGGAAATCAAAATCAGTGTTCAAAAGAGGAAACCCTTTTCTGTCACTCTCCGACGACTCATTACTGCTCCAGTTTATTATAACAATGTCGCCTTACCCCAGTACAAAAAGTTTGCTACTTAGGACTATACTTGGACCGACGCCTCACCTGGAATATACACACACCGGACTTAAACAACCGGCACTACTTACATCAACGTTACAAAATGTTGATGCGATTACTTGATAAACGATCTTAACTTAACACTTACCACCAAACTGCTAATCTACAAAGTTACTAAACCTATTTGGGCATACGGTGTAGAACTGTGGGGTTCAACCAAACGATCTACTTATAATCGTATCCAAATCATCCGCAAAATTGCTTCAGCTCCTTTCTGTATTTCTAGCCATACAATCCATAAAGATTTAAATATTCCATACGTACGTCAAGAAAATCATATTCCGTAACAACAAATTTCATAACAGTTTATCCTCTCTCACGTCAATCGTCTTGTCCATGAACTTGCATCCCTCACTAATCCTATAGATTCTACTCGAAGAAGACTAAAACGTCATTGGCCTTGTGATCTACTTATTGAGTAAATTGGAGTTTCATTATTGAGTGATTTCTCCGCTCCGATTTAGATTAATTGCCCAGAATTAAAAATAACACAATTATATAATATAAAATTAGGAGAAAAAAAAAGTGGAACATATTAAAACTTGAATTTTTTACACATTTTTCATGACTATCTATCTATATTTTAAAGCCTAGGATAAAGACAGGATACTCTGTCGAAACGTTGGCATAATGAAGGTATTTTTTCTTGAACGATTCTCACTAAATTTATTCATAACGTAATAGATCCACGTTCTTTAAAATACTCTTATATTTATATTATATTACATTATATTCTTATATTTATATAGTTAAATTAACGTTTTATTTTTTTTATATTTTCAACATTTTCTTTTTATATATTTTATTATTAATTCCTTGTTAGTAGTTATTATGTTGGACAATTGTGCAATTATTATTTCTACCAGTAATATTTGTATTATTGGGCTCAGCCTGTATATATAAATAAATAAAACATATTCCTATTTATTTTATGAAAGTAATTTTTAATAAAACTAATACGATATGTATATTTACTTAACCAGATTGGGAAAACAGTTTTTTAATATAAATAAAGTATACAATGTTCACAAATAAAGTTGAAGAGAATTTGAGATAGAAGCGGCATGCCAGCAATCAGCTGAAATTCCTATCACGTATTGGCTGTATCTCTTTTTCTATTCATCTTGATAGGATCCACAACTTATTGGTAATAAACCTTTAACACTAAACTAACAAAAATATCTTCGACGGACCAAACTGTCTGGAACGAACCAGAGGGGGGTAAAATTTGTTATGTTATTAATATAGCTAGAGGAACGAAATTATGTTTTAGGTATTTCATATGAAGAAGAACATTCCGGTGAGAGAGGAAGTGAAATGTTTATTTAATTTACTAGGGTACAGAGTGGGAGGGGAAAAATCAATAAAATCTCCCAATAGTATTCTCTAGATCGTATCGTAAATATTAAAAAAAAAAAATTTATAATCACTTCAAGTCATATAACATCTATGTAAAATATCTTCCATCTAATTTAATAAAAGCTTCCATTAAATTAAATAAGAAATTTCTCTGCTTAGCACTGGCCAATATTATGTTAACAAAATTTAATACATTCTTTTATCTTTTTTCTTTTTTTTGGTTTTGTTATTTTTTTAATAAACATTGAAATTTTATTAAAACAATAGATTTTTCTTTTTAGGAAATTCTGGTATTCTTAAATTATGAGAAAAAAAAAAACAATTTAATAATGAAATATATTAAAGAGTTATAATTAAATAACTAGTCCATATAATGGTTGTGAGAAAGAGAGAGAATTAGAGGGAATGAATTTAGAAAAATAGAAATAAATTAGATGATATGCTGAACACTGTATAATGAGAGAACACACAAACTGCAAGGATTTTACAGTACAATAGAAGTTAGGTAGCGAAAATAAAAAGGAAACAGACTGGTTGAGTTATTGGAAGGTAGTAGAGAGTTTGGTGACTGATTGTATACTGGTCACAAGTGGGGAGTAACTAAATTTTTAATGATTCCGGACCATTACAGCCCATTTCAGGAAGAAAAATTATTCTTACCGTAATTTACTCCATTATTCTTCGCTGCCGCCGATTCTAAGCCGTACCATCAATTTTTACCAAAAAGGTTTGGTGAAATAAAAAAATAAGATAAATAAAAATAAGAATAATATTAACATTTATTTATAAAGAAACAAAGTAAAGGGTTGTTACCGTCTAACAAAGTGAAATGACGCATTGTTTTCAATTTTGTTACTTTCTTTCGCTAAAAACCTCAATAACATTCTGAAAAACTATCTGACTGATGAAAATAGGTAAATTAAAACTAGATATTTCCATAAATAAAAAAACAATAAAAAAATTCTGGCTAGAAAATGTTTTTATTTTCATTTATTTATTTTTTTTAAATATTGTAACGCAGCCCAGTGGTGCCATCTAGGAAAGGAAGTAGGAACCTCAAGTTCTCTTACTGGCCGCTAGGAAGCGCTGGCTACGCGCTCTAGTTATTTCTGGAAGGATTGAGAAGATCTAAAAGATTCTCCACCGGTATAAATAGTGGGACCACAGAGAGTTTTGCAGAGTTTTTAGTTACAAACGAAGTGTACGTTTGTGGAAAGTGTATAAAAAGTGAACAAACTGAACTTTTGTGGTTTAAACTATGAAGTAATTATTATTAAGTGTTGTATTTTGTAATTTATTGTGTATAACAATAAATTGGTGTTTTCTTTAGTGAAGTTTAGAGTCTTTTATCTATACGAACCTACTTAAAACTAGTTGCATAGCTAGCTTAGAGGGAAAAACGTTACAATATTAACGTTATATCGTAATAATGTACTATACTTAAGGAACTATTAAAAAGAAACTAATAGAATATGAAAAATTCTATAAGAATCCTTTTTTTTAATAAAAAAAAATAAAAATCTGGTGTGATTTTTATGGAAAAAATCGCGAAAACTGAAAACTGTTCAATACAAAAAAACATACTTCCGGTTTAATCATTTTCTTGCAACTCCGAAATTTGGCTGTCTAAATATTTCTAATTAATTTTGTTTAAATGGTAGAATTGTATAATCAACTATAGCACTTTAAAGGAAAACATAACGCAACCCTTCTCCAAAAAGTTCCCTTAAATGACTTTACCCAGAAAAATGTTTTAAACAAATGTTGTAGCTCTTTGTGTGTGTGTGTGTAGTTCACATAGTTTGTTTAAAAGAAAATCGTTGGAGCCGTTTTAGAGAAAATAGCAGAAAACTGAAAAATACTTTTCAGTAAAAACGCACTTCTGATCATCCGATTTTCTTCAAACTCGAAATTTCATACAAGAAACAGAAAATAAAAATGAGATATAGTAAAGAAAATTAATAAAATTAATTAAAGTGGAAGGAGATATAGGAAATAAACGACTGCATGTGATGATGACAAAGAGATCCAGAGAGTGAGGTATGAAGAGACGGGGGAGAAACGCCGGATGACCTTGCAGAGAGCAAGGACGATTGCAGCAGCCAATAGACCCACTCACCAGCTTTCTAATAGATTACCACCACATGATAACAATATTCGTATGCAACATAGAGATTAGATTGGCTAGTAGTTAGTAGTATTCAATATACCATTTATAGTGAAATATACTACTATTTATAGTGAAATTTATTTCATTATCGCATCTGTTGCATTTACACATCATATATTATTTTCTATGAGAATAATGAGCATTTAATGGTTTGTACATAAATCTATATAATAAATCTACCTGGTAACTTGCATTTGGAAGAAATATAACTAAAAATAAGACAAAAATTGTTGACTTTAAAAGTCTAAGAAATTAGTGGGATTAAAATCATAACTTACTATAAATACTGAGCATTGAGTGCACGTACCATTATAAATGTCCAGGTTGCTTTGTCTTCTAATCCAATGAATGTACTATGTTCATCTTCGTTACTGTCCCATGTAACATAAAAATATTCTATTACTCCGTTCTACCATCTTTGCCTAGTCATTTTTTCATATTTATTTATTTATTCTGTGATCAAATGCTTTGCATTCATAGGTAATACTTTTAATTTTAGATTTTGTAAAAAATAAAATAACATTGAATTAACTTGCAAAAAAAAAAAATGGTGTGAAACACTTCAGGAATTAGCGTAATTACTACAATTCTAACTGAATAAATTTTCTTGAAACTTGGGAATTCTACAAACCACTTTAATGGCTGTGGATGACGAAATATAGTAATCATGGCTTTCTGCCGGATTTTGCATTATGGAATTCAATTAAGAGGTGCTAACCTCGTATTACAAGTCAGGATGGCCGTCAAGTAATAATTCCTTTAATCGATCTGTGGTCTTTAGGGTCAATTATAACGAAATTCTTTATTAAGGGACGCGAATTACTAAAGGAAAACAGTCACTGGGCTCAACAGAGCATGAAATCAATGGACAAGGCTGACGATAAGAAGTGCAGCTTGAATTATAAGACTTGTCTTATGGTAACAGTATAACAAAATTTAATAAAGTAACTGTTCCTTGTTTCAAACACTGAACAGCTGCCATAGTAGATCCGGTGAAGTCGCTTAGGATCCTTGGAGGCTTAATCTGGAAATATCTGTCCTACCCAGTTGTGACCTACCAAACCAACTCATACGAATCTCAATAACCGATCCCATTCGTGTTTGAAGTAACTTATTTTCCAGAGATTTATTGACTCATTTATAGTGTTTGGCCTCGGTCATTAATCCAAACGCTATCCAGAAAAAAATCTCCCAAAGATTACCCATAAACTTTTTACTTTCTCTTACTCCATAAGAGGAAGTATTGTAAGCGTGTCAAATTTTTGATATTGATTTTTCACCGGAAATATCCGTTTTGAGGTCCCCTGAGTCAAAAAAAGTAGTTTTTAGCAAATGGTCTGTGTGTGTGTGTGTAAATGTGAACAGCATAGCTCAAAAACGAAAAACCATATAAAGTTGAAACTTGATATTCCGTATAGGTATCACCATGGGATCTAACAGTACGTATCTGTCAAAATTCCTCAACCGGAAGTACCACTTTACTAGTTTTTTTTTTTTTTTTTTTTTTTTTTTTTTTTTTTTTTTTTTTTTTTTTTTTGTTTTTTTTTTTTTTTTTACGTTTTTGCGATTTTCTCAAAAAGTTTCGACAATTTTCTGTAAACTTGGCATATCAACTACACATACAAAGAGCTACAACTTTTATTTGAAACATTTCTCCGGGAAAATTCATTTAAGGGCACTTATGGTGGAGGGGGATTAGGTTTCCATCTTTACTGCTATTTCAGTTTATTAGATAATTCTGTCATCTAAATAATGTTAATTAGAATTAAATATGTTGTTGAAATTCCGAATTTGAAAAAATCGGATAACAGGGAGTGCGTTTGTTTAACACTTTACTAAATGTTTTTTTTCACTTTTTCGCGATTTTCTCAAAAATGGCTTCGATGATTTTCTTGAAACTAAACATGCAATGATCTACATCTTTTATTTAAACATTTCTCTGGGAAAATTCATTTAAGGGCACTTTTAGGGGAGGGGTTGGGTTACAGCTTCCTCTAAAGTGGTATCATAGTTGATTATACAATTCTATCATCCAAACAATAATAATTAGAAATAAATGGATGGCCAAAATTCCAAGTTTTAAGAAAATTAGTAAGCCGGAAGTGCGCTTTTACAATACTTTTTTCAGTTTTTGACGAATTTCGTTATATTTGGTACACAAACTATATTGTCAATTATAATTTTGAGAACAGGAGTAAGAGAAAGTTGTGTGAGTGTTATACACCAGCTTTTTTCTATTAAACACCTGTAAATTTCCACGAAATAATGTTTAAAGTGAAAGTGATAGGGTTAAATTCGTGTGACAGTTAGAGGTATTAAGTACTAGTAAGTGATAGTAAGTACTACGAAAAAAATAGAAATAAAAACAACAAAAGAAACGTCGTTAAAGTCGCATTAGAATGCCTAGGGAAGCTTAACGACCTAGGTACTCTATTCTGGGTGCTGGCACACGTCGGCGTGGAAAGCAACGAAACGGCCGACATCGTGGCAAAGGAAGGCGCTGAATCTGCTTTCTTAATACCAGACCCCTATTGAGGAGTCAACGACCAATTATTCTAGGAGAACTCAAGAAAGAGGAGAAGGTGGCGGAAAAAGCACGCCTCTGGAACGCTCTCCCGGGATTGAGGCAGGCCAAGGTCTGTCTGCAGGAAAGGTCGAAGTTTTGCATCAGTCTGAGTAAGAATAAGATCCGGGCTTTCTCACGGCAGACTCGGGGTACACCTAAGGAAGCTGGGCCAAGAAGGTGATGGCACATGCAGATTCTGTGGGGAAATGGAAAAATTTCAATACATCTCCTCACGGACTGCGACGCTTTCATCCTAAGAAGATTTAACAGCCTGGGTTGTTAACAGGTGAGGGAGGAGAAAAGACCCTCCCTAGAACCCTCTAAGATTCTGGGATTCCTTGGGAAGCTCAACTCAGAGGGGCTGCGATAGATGATCAAGCTCATCTACGGTAATCAGAGGGGGCACAATAGACCACAGGACGCAGAGCACGGACCCTCCAAAAAAAAGAAAAGAATATGGTCAACCTTTGGCTCTTATCCTGTTAACTTATCTCACGAAATATCCAGTTTGAGCCATTTTGGCCATCTATTTATTTCTAATTAAGTTTGTTTGGGTGATAGAATTGTATAATCTATGATCCAATTAAACTATAGCACTTTAGAGAAAACATAACCCACCTCTCCCCTAAAACTACCCGTAAATGTATTTTTTCAGAGAAATGTTTCAAATAAAAGTTGCAGATCTTTGTATTTTTAGTTTATACGGGAAGTTTCAAGAAAATCATTGGAGCCATTTTTGAGAAAATCGCAAAAAAGTGAAAAAATTATTTAGTAAAGTAGTAAAGTATACGCACTTCCGGTCATCCAATTTTTTTTCAAACTCGGAATTCCAACAACATATTTATTTCTAATTAACATTATTTAGATGACAGAATTGTCTAATAAACTAAAATAGCACTTTAGATAAAAACCTAGCCCCACCCCTACCCCTAAAAGTGCCTTTAAATGAATTTTCCCGGAGAAATGTTTCAAATAAAAGTTGTAGCTGTTAGTATGTGTTGTTGATATACCAAGTTTGAAAAAATCGTTTGAGCTATTTTTGAGAAAATCGCAAAAACGTAAAAAAAAAAACTAGTAAAGTGGTACTTCCGGTTGAGGAATTTGGACTCAGATCCCATGAGGATAACTAATCGGAATATCAAGTTTGTACTTTCTATGGTTTCTCGTTTTTGAGCTATGCTTTCACATACATACATACATACATACACACACACACACACACACACACACAGTTTTTTTGGACTCAGGGGGGTCAAAAACGGATATTTCGGTGAAAACTCGATATCGAAAATTTGCCACGATTACAATACTTCCTCTATAGGAGTAAGAGAAAGTAATAAGCATTAAAAAAAAAAAAAACTACCAAAAGAAGATGCTAGTTTGAAAATAAATAAAATCTATACAAAAGTAAATTAAAACCGGATGTGTGAAGAAAGAATTTCCTACCTGTCTCCTTCCTACGGGTCTTCAACATCACAACATCTGTTTGTTATTATAATAAAAGATTTATTATTATTAAATATTATTCATAGTAAGTATATACCTTATCTAAATTTATACTTTCTGTATACATAAAATATACGTGGGCAGTTGGCGCCAGTTTATTAACTTAATATAATACAATGAGCTCCTTAATATATTGATATAAAATGTGTATTTAACTACTTACCAGCAATTACAGAAATTATTGCAATCATGTCTAATTTACGATATCGTATTTTTACCGGATAAATTGTAATACGTCTTGAAGTCTCTTGAGTCAGAAAAAATGGTTTTTAGAAATTGGTCTGTGTCTGTGTGTTTGTGTCAGCATAACTTAAGAATGGAAAATCGCAAAAAGTCTGTATTTGATATTTAGTTAAAGTGATCCAAGTTTAATCCACAGGACCCAACAATAAAGTTTTGATTGGTCAACAAAAAAAAAAAAACACTATACTGAAAGGATTTTTCATTATTTTGCGGAAAACCCAACAATTTTCTTTAAACATAATATATTTACAGTGCTACAACTTTTATTTGAAACATTTTTTCCGGATAACAACATTTAGAGGGGTTTAGGGGAAGTGATGGGGTTATGTTTCCCACTAAAGTGTTATTTCAGTTAATAATATCAATCTATCGTCTACATAATATTAATTAGAATGAAATATGGCTGCCACAATTTCGAGTTTAAAGAAAATTGATTCACCGGAAGTGCAACTACTGATCAGTTTTTTGACCTACATACAGAGACCTATCTTTATAAAGTTTGGATTCCTCTCCTATTGATGTATATAGAAGACAAATAAACATATATTATGAATTATATTTTAGAACGGAATTAGTCAATTATTGTTTGGAAATTGTGCTTTAAATTATGATCCTATAATATTTCGGTTTGTAATTAAATAGTTCTTTTTTTTTTAATTTAATATATGATTTGTTAAATAAATAAAAAGAAAAAAAAAAACATATGATATAATTAGAATATGGTAATTTACTATTTTGAATTGCTATAAACCTTATATTTTGCAAATTAAGTTTGCTGTATTTTTTCTTCATTTGAAGAGTTTAGAAAATCATCACTTATCCAAATCCCCACTTTAAATTAACTGGACATAGGTGGCATTCCTTGTGTGGATAATACTAAGATTAGAACATGATTTTTGCAAAAGAGTGAAGAAGTTATTGAATTGCCTCGAGCGCTTACTCTAAAATCATGAGAGGAAAAGAAAAGGAATTGACATCTTTAAAAAAATTGAAAGGACCCAAGAGAGGTGAGTATTCACTGTTTCTTTAAATAAGTAGTTTGATCTAATTAAAGCAGAAAGTATAGATTATGTTTTCTTAGAAAGAGAATTTGCTGTAGCTACAGATAAGGCTAAACGCCTATTTTCCTTGGATAGACAGATCAATGAAATCACTTATCAAGATCACTTATCGAAGACGAAGATGAAATAGCAAAGGAAATCGATAAGACTGAGTAATATAGAGAAGAATGGATAAAAATGCGTATAGGTGTAAATGATTTGGTTGCCAGCAAACACGATAAGGTTAGTTCTCTTAATTCTGAAAATAATCTAAAAATATCTTGTAAGTTTAGTCATCTTCTTTGTCGGTGCCACTCTTGATTTCACTCCAAGTAGATGGACACAAATTCTGTCTGTCAATTTTGCGCTGAGAAAAACTGCAGCCGCATATGCGACTTTGCTGACAAAAGGTATGCAAAATTAAGGAAATGTTATGCTGTTCCTACCCTTGTATCCACCTAGGGATCATTACTTCACCAACAACACTTATTTCCTTTATTCAAGATAAAAATTGTTTCTTTACATCTTTTTCTACGGGGGAATCCCATTCACCTCCAGTTAACCACATCTTCTGCACAAGTAATTTCGGCACCAAGGTAGTAGAAGTTATCCCAATAAGGTCAAACATTTTCTGGCCGGCTGACAAGATGGTTTGTCTAGTTACTTCATCATTTGACGTTCCCCAAATCGGGCAATTAATACTTAAAACATATTCTTTCCTTTCCCAAACTAATACAAGAACTGAAGTTTCCATATGCTTACATAGAGAAGGATCAGTATATTCTCACACCTCTAAATCAAAGCAGGTTTCTGAAAATACCAGTCTAGATTGCTCAATGAAATAGCGTAGGCTGTCTACAACTGATACGCAAGTTACACGATTGCACTCATTCATTCTTCTCTGGAATTGCGTTATAACCGGGACAGAGTAATTCCCTATCCCTGCTTCTGCTCTCTGCATCGCCTCAAATGATGCTCAAGTACGGCACCCACATGGAAAGGAATGGAAACTTCAGGCCGAAGCAGGAATAGCTAATTACTCTGTTCCGGTTATGACGCAATTACGTAGAAGCATAAACGCGCTAGTAAGCCTAAACGCAAAATATTCTCAAAAGGTTTTTTCCTTAACTTTGTATACCTTTTGTGACGCCAGCAAAGTCGCATATGCGGCTGCAGTTTTTCTCAGGGACAGACGGAATTTGTGTCCATCTACTTGGTGTGAAATGAAGAGTGGCCCGACAAAGAAGATGTCTAAACTTACAAGATATTTTTAGATTATTTTCAGAATTAACAGAACTCACTTCACTAACCTTATCGTGTTCGCTGGCAATCAAATCATTTACAACTGTAAGCATTTTTATCCATTCTTCTCTATATTCCTCAGTCTTATCGATTTCCTTTGCAATTTCATCTTCGTCTTCGATAAGTGAGAATATTATTTCATAGATCTGTCTATCCAACGAAAGTAGGTGTTCAGCCTTATCTGCAGCTACAGCTAACTCTCTTTCTAAGAAACATAATCTTTGGTTTCTGCTTAATTAGGTCAAACACCTTATTTAAAGAAACAGTGAATACTCGCCTCTCTTGGGTCCTTTCATTTTTTAAAGGTGTCAATTCCTTTTCTTTTTCTCCTATGATATGTCATGGGGTGTCAAGAAGGCATTTCTACAGATAGCACTTTACAAAGAAGACCGAGATTATTTGCGTTTCCTGTGGACTGAGTCGCCCTTGAGCATCATTTGAGGCGATGCAGAGAGCAGAAGCAGGGATAGGGAATTACTCTGTTCCGGTTATAACGCAATTACAGAGAAGAATGAATGGGGGCAATCGTGTAACTTGTCTATCAGTTGTAGACAGCCTACGCTATTTCATTGAGCAATCTAGACTGATATTTTCAGAAACCTGCTTTGATTTAGAGGTTGAGAATATACTGATCCTTCTCTATGTAAGCATATGGAAACTTCAGTTCTTGTATTAGTTTGGGAAAGGAAAGAATATGTTTTAAGTATTAATTGCCCGATTTGGGGAACGTCAAATGATGAAGTAACTAGACAAACCATCTTGTCAGCCGGCCAGAAAATGTTTGACCTTATTGGGATAACTTCTACTACCTTGGTGCCGAAATTACTTGTGCAGAAGATGTGGTTAACTGGAGGTGAATGGGATTCCCCCGTAGAAAAAGATGTAAAGAAACAATTTTTATCTTGGATAAAGGAAGTAAGTGTTGTTGGTGAAGTAATGATCCCTAGGTGGATACAAGGCCTGGAACAGCATAACATTTCCTTAAATTTGCATACCTTTTGTAACGGAGGTTTTTGGAAGCACATAGCAGGTCACGACAACCCTGCGGTCTTGAGCAGTCGAGGTTGTATCCCTTCATTTTTGTCCAGTCAAATAGTGGCAAGGCTCGAGCTGGCTTGGGAAACCACTCAATTATTGGCCCTCTATAAATGCTGTTTTTAATGAGTCAGAAATTAGTTGCGAAAGAAAGAAGACAACTATTGTATCGGTCAATTCGATAGCCAAGGCTTTACCATCGCAAGATATAAGTAGATATTACTTAAGATATTCCAAGATTCTGCTGAGATTGGTTGGCTGGATTTAAGATTTTATAATAATGCCAGACAAAAAAGAAATGGAGAGAAGTTTTGTCGGCTAAAGGGACAATCGAGCTTAGATAGCTGTCATTGTACAAAAGGAGGCATTTGATGAGCTGAAGGATAAAAAATTAGGTTAAAACTTCGAGTTGATATTAATGAAGTGATTCGCTTGAAAACCAAAATTTGGGCCAGGAAGGAATCTCAAGATTTTAAAGCACCAATAATATTACCATCAAATGAAATTACTGTCGACAGATCGATTTTTGAAGCTCATTGAGAAATGGGCATATGATGGGCCAAAGTGTTCTTAACCTCTTACAACAGAATTATTGGATCGTACATAGTAGGCAGACCGTTCGAAGGGTAATTCGAAAATGCATTACATGTTAAAGATATACGAGCAAGGCTTTCGAAGTTGAGTCACCTCCGCATGTCTTTGAAGTCTATGATACTGATTTTGCTGGACGATTATATGTAAATGTTAGGTGCAAGGTATGGATTTCAATTTTTACTTATGCTCTCTTCCGCGCAGTTCACTTGGATATTGCTACATCACTTTCAGCTGAAGCATATTCCGAAGGTTCGTAGCTCGTCGAGGTCGGACAAGTATAATGTACAGCGATAACGGCTCTAATTTTAGAAACATGGATAGAGCCATTAAAGCAATAGATTCGGAACAAGAATGCCAGGTCAGTTCTATAAAACGGATCGAATTGCGTTTCAGTCCTCCAACTGGAGCGTGGTGAGGTGGATTTTGGGAACGTCTCATTGGAACTTTAAAAATCATTTGAAGGAAGATTTTGCGAAGAACCTCGTTATCTCAAGAAGAACGCTATACCATTCTTTGCGAATGTGAGACTTACATAAACTCTCGCCCAGTCACTTATATTTCAGAAGATTTATGACCATCCTATACCTACAATTACCCATCAATGGAACTGTGATGCGCTAAGTCTAAAGAAAGGAGGAGGAAAGAGTAGTTTGTGCTTCTAATCAGGCTCAAACTCCTATCAGATTCCGCTATTAGTTTCCCAATGTTTCAAAATTTTCAAAATTTAAATAATGTTGTGCAGTTTTGGTTGTAGCAGTCTTTCGCCTCAAGATGGGAGGATGTTTGGAAATTGTGCTTAAAATTATGATCCTATATATTTCGCTTTGTAATTAAATAGTACTTATTTTTGAATATCAAGTTGTTAAATAAATAAAAAGAAATAAAAACCAGAATATGGTGTATTACTGTTTTGAATTGCAATAAATCTTATATTTAGCAAATTAGGTTTGCTGTATTTTTTCTTCATTTTAAGAGCCTAGTGTAGTGGAAGAAAGAAATGCAAAAAATAATAGTTTTGAAAAATAGTTGAGTGAATTTTGACAATATTTAAGTGAAGCAGTTTTGGAAAATAAATAGTGAATTTTTACCTTCAAAAATAGTGTATTTAGAGTCAGGTATTGAAATATAAGGCCATTGCAATTAAAAAAACCAAGGGCACCCGTTAGGCCAACTCTTTTGTAAAAGAAAATCTCCCGTTAGAGAGGGCATTCCTTGAAGACAGTCTGCATTCTGCTTTCAAAGCCAGAACACTTGCTTCAGGAATCGCTCTCTTAAGCTCCAGCCAGTGATAGAGATTTGCCTTTATTTTAGATATACATCGTTTATTAAGATATAGTTGGTTGTAGACACTCAGAAGCAGAACACTTGTTTTTCGTTCTCTGTAGTATCAGTGCATATTAATCATTCTTTTGCAAATAACTTGTAGTTATAATTTTAATAGAATATATTTATTGTTAGCAGTGGTGACTACTTTCTTATTACCAATACTTCACCCTCTTAAACATATATACTTACAAGCCCTTTTACAAAACCGCTCGTGCTACTACAAACATACAACACAACATCACCAAAAACTTTTCACTAGAAAATCATCACTTATCCAATCTCCAATATATATGTATTTGTGCGCATTAACAGAATATCTCAAAACTAAAATGTCGCAGCGGGGAGCTCAAACTTGATATTCCATTTATCCACTACCGCCGCCGCATCAGACACGAAGATTTCGTGCGAAATTCATGAAGCAGAAGTGCGACTTCACTGATTTTTTTTTTTTCAGTTTCTCGAAAACAGCTTCAATGACTTTAAACTTGATAAACGGAAAAATTGATTTTTTCGGGGATTCTAGGGGAACAGTAGCGTTATGCTTTCCTCCAAACTACCACTTCAGTATAATATGTGGTTTTGCCACATACATAATATTAATACACATTAGTAGCTTGATAGAAATGCAAATTTGAAGAAAATCGGTTAACCGGGTGCGATTTTTACCGAATAGGGTTTTGTTTTTTGGGGGGATTTTATCCAAAAACAGTTAACGATTATCTTTAAAATTGGAGTAGGTACCTACGTATAGATATAAACGTATCACTTTTATTTCAAACATTTTTCTGATAACATTGATTTTGGAGGGGTATTGTGGAGAGGGGTCTGTCGGTTAGCTTAAATTAAAATTTATCAAATTAACGATAACAAGTTTATACCGCTATAAGATTCCCAGAGTCCTGAAATAAAAGGTCTTTAGAAAACGGCCTGTGTGCGGTCAGCATAACCCAAAAATGGAAAATCGCAAAAAAAAAATCAAACTAGATATTTAGTTTCCACTAGGATCAACCGGAAGTATCATTTTTTTGAGCGGCAGTTTTTTGCGATTTCCTCGAAAACGGCTCCGAACGATTTTCTTTAAACTAAACTATCAACTATACACATATACAGAACTGCAACTTTTATTGGAAACATTTTGTCTGTCAAAATTCATTTGACCGGAAGTTTTAGGGAAGCGGAAGATTTATGTTTTCCTATAAATTGTTATTTCAGTTTATTATATCATTCAATCGTCTATATAATATTAAATTTAAAAAAAATGATAATACATAACATAATCATCTAATTTATTCAAACTAAAGCCAAGGTCTAGCTAATCAGTACAACTTTCTACAGGCTGAAAATATCCTTGCAATAAGGCGGGGGGGGATAATCTTTTATGTGTCAGTCGGCCTTGTTATTTTTTATTTTTTTTCACCTTCAAAATCTTCTTTATGTTCTGTAACAATTTGGAGTTTTCATATTGGTTCTATTCTATAAGTCAGCCACACTGCAGATATTCTTCAAAAAGTAGTAAGAAGTTAAGTAACGAAACAACACACACACGCACAAACCAAACGACACTAAGTCGCTAACAGTGTAACTTCAAGGCTTCATACTTTTTTTTTCTTTCACCTACTTCCTTTTTAACAAAACAATAAAACATATAGTACATTAAACTGTGTTATTATCATCCATTAAAATACATTTATTACTCTTTGCTAATTGTTTTATTTATTTTATTTTTCTTTAAAGAAAAGAACATTTAAGTATTATCACGTATTAAAGTGTCTTTTTCCCAGTTGTTCGATCTTTATGAAGAGGATGATGCTTTTGGCAGTAATTTTCAACAAATAAGCCTTTTCTTTTATATTAATTCTATTGTACAAGAAAATACTACTACAGTTCCCTGCATTTGAAGAGAGTTGTGTGAGAAGGAAGAGATTGAGTTACTGCCTTTCGGATCTCTCTTTCCCACTCGCTATTTTGTTTTTTCTTTTGTCACAAACTCTCTGTTAACAAAAGCCAGGATTTTGCTGACTTACTTCAGGTCAATCAAAACTATTGCTAATTATTGTGTGTGAACAAAGATCCAATGCTACCTACGATGTGAATGTTTAGATTAGATTAGAATGGCAAAATGGGAGGGTGGTCCTCATTCCACGGCGACCGCGATTTAGAGGTCTATTGTAGATTCCCTAAAATTGCAGCACATCCCACAGCTTTGCCCTCTTAATCAAGCCTACTAAAGCTGAGAGTGACTCCGTTATGAAGCTCATAGCTTCGGAATTGCTTGTCCCCAGTTGAAGAAACCTTATCGTTAGGCCGGCACACTCAGAAAGGATGTGTACGGGGGTTTCCTCCTCGACCTTGCAGAATCGGCATAACGCGTTATATGCCAATAGTAGTTGGTGCAAGTGCCTATTCAGCCTACATTGCCCTGTTAATAGCCCAATATTAGCCTTATATATCTTCGGCTATGGCTTAGTAGGTCCCTGGTAAATTTAGGCAAATGTCTCTTAATGAAGAGTTTAGCCTGCCTCTGCCGGTGTTCTTTTCCACCACTGCAGACGCTGGTCCACAACTAGTTTGAATTAGGCTCCTGGACAATCCGCAGAAAGGTTCAGGGCCTATAAAGGTATCTTTCGAACCCTCCCTTGTTCCCAGAAGGCATCCGCTCTCTCTCATTGCCCAGAAACTCCGCATGCCCCGGCACCCAGGTGAGTGTCAACTTGTTCCGCCCACCCACCTTGGTTTAAGGCAATTAAGCTGCCCCACACGAGTATGTGAATGTTTATTATTCATACAAATTTTCTTCTAAACATGATTTGATTTTAAATAATACTGTACCACATCAATTTTTATCTTCCTCCCTACTAAGGAGGAAGTATTACGAACATGTCAAATTTTTGAAGTTGTGATTTCATCAGATATAATATGTTTCGAAGGACCCTAAGTAGGAAAAAAAAAAAAAAATTTCCACTAAGTTTAATACTTAATATTAACCAAAGGTTAATAAAATAGTCTGTTGAATCGTATAGTCTTATCTCCCTATCTAATAAATGCATTATACCTCATTAGTTTGATTTGCCCTTACTCTTCTGGTAAGAGAAAGTAATTAAGATCGTGTCAAATTTTTAGGTTTTCACCGGAAATACCTTTTTTCGAGGTCCCCTGTATACGATAAAAATTAATTGTGTAAATGAATAATAAATAAATTGTTTATGAACAAAATATAGTAAAAACGAAAAATTGCAGGAAGCTCCCGAACTTGGTAATCTATTTGGTGTCACCACCAATAAAATCATATGACATTAAGGTTATAGTAAAAAAAACCATCAAGCAGACGTACGACTCCCATAATTTTATTTAAAATTTCATATAATACTTAGGAAAAGAGAGATAAATATCTATCACTTTTATTTGACCCATTTTCCTAGAGAAATCATTTTTTAATATACGAGGTGTGTAAATTAAGTAATGAGACTGATTTTTTATCTTTTTTTTATTCAAATAAAATTACAATTCAACATTGTCCCCTTCAAAGTAACTACCTTGGGAAGCCACACAACGCTGAAGACGATTCTTCCATTCGTCATAGCAGTGCTGGAACTCGGATACTGGAATAGACTTCAGTTGGTCGGTTACGGCTGTTTGAATATTCTCCAATGTTCCAAAATGACGTCCCTTGAGGTGATTTTTCAATTTGGGGAACAAAAAAAAGTCACATGGACTCAAGTCGGGTGAATAAGGAGGCTGAGGAGCCACAGGAATGTTATTACTGGCCAAATACTCATTAATAGAAATCGCGGTGTGAAATATTTTTCGGAACCATTTTTGCACAAATTTTTCTCATCCCCAATTCATTAGTCAAAATTTGATGAACGGTTGTGTGAGTCAAATTCAACTCTTCGCCGATCATTCGGACTGTCAAACGACGATCTGAACGCACGAGATCGCGGATTCTGCCAACATTTTCGTCGGTTCTTGAAGATGAAGGCCTTCCGCTGCGAGGCTCGTCTTCAATTGATTCCCTTCCTTCTGCAAACGACTTAAACCACCTAAAAACCTGTGCTCTCGACAAAACATTGTCTCCATAGGCCTGGCACAGTTTTTCAAACGTTTCCGTTGCACTGTACCCAAGTCTGAAGCAAAACCTGATAGCACAACGTTGCTCGTAATTGATGTCACTCATTTTTAAAACGCACTGAAAAAACCTTGCTCACAAAAAAAGTCACTACGGACAGTGCAACAACTCTAGCATTTTCAAATTTGCACTGGACGTGTATCAGATGTTTACTTGCCCTACCACGCATGCGCCGCGTCTCCAGTGTTGCCAGATCGAACACTAGAAAATCAGTCTCATTACTTAATTTACACACCTCGTATATTTGTATTTTAACAGGTCGTGTGAAAGTTTCACAGCAATGTATTTATAAAGCTTCTTTTTTTTTAATTTAAGGCGCGTCAACATCTATGGTCTCTCGTTAAAGACAGCACTGTCCATCACCGGAAGTGAGCTGTAGAGGCTCCTAGAAAGAAAAATCTAAGGGTAGCACAGCTGGACTAGAATCCGGGTCCTCCGCTAACCACTTCTCTAAAGCTCTTTCTGCCAACCCCCCTACAAATGAATTCTCTCTAATTCCGCAATTTTATACGTAAACAGTTGTTTATATAAAGCTAATATATTTTTACAATACCTCATACTTGTTTAATCTGTTTTGATCCACAGTAGCCATTTTACCTATCGATAAAAAAAAAAAAAAAATTAATGAAAATCAATAATAGTTTCTTTTATAGGCATTAATTAATGAACATATATTATGTCATTGTCATTTATTAATGACTCCAATTAATAAATAATTTTTGATATTCAGAAGATGGCATTTGAAAAACATATTATGCAAATAATATATCCAAATCAGGTGTGAAAAAAAATTAAATTTGCTATATCATATTATTAAACTAAATTTAATTTAAATAATCATTATTATAAATAAAGTCACGCAATAAAATTTACTGTATCTAATCTATAAATAATGTTTAGGGGACGATTAACAAAGAAACATGTTGTGATGAAGATAGTTTATAATTAAAAGAAATGTAAAAACAAACGGGTAAATTATATAACAATATTAGATTATTACTATGACTATAGTTCTTATGAAATTTTGATTTCAATATCAATATTTTTTTTATTTTTTTGATTGGACGAAAATATTTTAATTTATCAGCAATTCGAACAGAAAGAAAAAACATAATATGATGGCATATAGATTGTGAGGAAGGTTAGAAGAATTTTAGAGATATAATGATCACGTAATCGAAGTGAGAGTGTTAGGTGACGTGACAGAGTTCATAGTCAATTATCAAAACCGTGCACAACGGTCACGTTTTGTGTAAAAGTCCTCGTGGTTTGAACACTAACTATTGTCTTAAGTTAGTAATAGAATTTTGGTATCATCATCATCATATACCACCTACATTATAAATATACCTATATATTTTTATTTATTGCTATTATTAAAGGAAAATCTCTATTTAAAAGATTCTTTAAAAGGCTTTTACAAAAGCATATTATTTTAAATTTTATTTCAAATTTATAGTAGAAAATATGGCCAATTTATTTCAATAATTTTTGCCATTGATAGTGCTGCTGTTAGTTACAGTCAACCCGAACGATTCATACATCGCTGTAGTATTTGAGACGAAAGATTCGCTATTCCGATTCATTTCGTCTACCTACAATAAACTACATATTTCCTAGATGAAATTAAACATTCGTATTAAAAATATTTTATGTAATTCTTTTCCTAACATAATCACTATTGAAGATCATTCAAGCTTCGCTTTATTTTTTACTTCCACTTATTTACTAATAACAATAAGAGGAAGTATTGCGATCGTGCCAGATTTTCAAAACTAAATTTTCACCGGAAATACATGTTTTGAGGTCCCCTGAATAAAAAAAAAAAACAAAACAAAAAAAGATATTTAGAAAATGGTGTGAAATGAGTGAAAAGAAGTTTGGCAAAAACGAAAAGTTGCAAGAAGCTCAAACATGGGGATTCCGTTTAGGCACACTACCACGCATCGGATAGATACATCGCAGATTTCGGGTAAAATCCATGAACCGGAAATGACACTTTATTAAATGCTTTTTTACTTTCTCTTACTCCTAGTAAGAGGAAGTATTGTAATCGTGTCAAATTTTCGATATCGAGTTTTCACCGGAAATATCCGTTTTGAGATCCCCTGAGTCCAAAAAAGTTGTTTTTAGAAAATGGTGTGTGTGTGTGTGTGTGTGTGTGTGAACAACATAGCTCAAAAACGAAAACCGTAGAAAACTGAAACTCAATATTCCGTTTAGGTATCACTAGGCGATCTGACTGTGCGTTATCTGTCAAAATTCCTCAACCGGAAGTACCACTTTACTAGTTGACTTTTTTACTTTTTTGCGTTTTTCTCAAAAATGGCTCCAAGGATTTTCCTTAAACTTGATACATCAACTAAATATACAAGGAGCTACAACTTTTACATTTCTTTGGGAAAATTGATTTAAGGGCCCTTCTGGGGGAGGGGCGGGGTTAGGTTACCCTCTAAAGTGCTATTTCAGGTTAGTACACAATTCAGTCATTTAAATAATGTTAAATAGAATTAAATATGTTGTTGAAATTCCGAGTTTGAGAAAAATCGGAAAACCGGAATGCTTTTGTTTTAACACTTTACTAAATATGATTTTTTCACTTTTTCGCGATTTTCTCCAAAATGGCCCCGACGATTTTCTTGAAACTACACATATGAACTAAATATTCAGAGATCTACAACTTTTATATAAAACGTTTCTCTGGGAAAATTCATTTAATGGCACTTTTAGGAGAGGGGTAGGGTTACAGCTTCCTCTAAAGTGTTATACTTGATTATACAACTCTATCATCCAAATGAAATTAATTAGAAATAAATAGTTGGCCAAAATTCCGGGTGTGAAGAAAATCAGTAAACCGGAAGTGCGCTTTTACTGAATAGTTTTTTTCAGTTTTCGACAAATTTCTATAAATTTGGTACACAAACTATAAAATTTGTCAATTATAATTTTGATAACTGGAGTAAGAGAAAGTTGTCTGAATGTTTCACACCAGATTTTTTTTCTCAGTTTTTTTGTGATTTTTTCAAAAACGGCTCCAAACGATTTTCTTTAAACTTGTAATATCAACTACATATATACAAAGAGTAATAACTTTTATTTATTTAAAATATTTCTCCGGGCAAAATTCATTTAAGGGCAATTTTTGGGGAGGGATGGGCGTTATAGATTCCGCAAAAGTGTTATTTCTGTTACTACACAATTCTATCATCTAAATAATAATGATTACAATTAAATATGTTGTCGGAATTCCGAGTTTAAAGAAAAGCGGAAGAACGGAAGTGTGTTTTTTACTGAAAATAGTTTTCAGTTTTCTGTTATTTTCTCTAAAACTACTCCAAACGATTTTTTTTTAAATCTTTTTATATTAACTATACATAAAAAGAGCTACAACTTTTATTTGAAACATTTCTTCGGGAAAATTCATTTAAGGAGACTTTTGGGTGAGAGGTATGGTCATGTTTTCCTCTAATATGCTATTTTAGTTTTCAACAATGTGCTAAAAAATTCTGCCAACTAAATAATATTAATTAGAATTATATAAGTTGCCCAAATTCCCAGTTTGAAGAAAATCGGTTGACCGGAAGTGCGACTTTATTGAATAGGTTTTATTTATTTATTTTTTTTTTTGTGTGATTTTCTCCATGAAAATGTGGACAATTTTAAACACTAATAAGAATTGTAGTGTAAAGGAAATTTGTCATTTCGCTGTGTTAGAGAAATTTGTGTGAGTGTTTCACACTAGATTTTTTTTTTATCTGTATTTATCAATGAATATAAAAGACGAAATACATTGAATGAATCATTGAACATACTCATTTAGAAAAGAATCAAAGAATCATTTTTGATGAAGATGAACCAGTGATGCCTTTCAAGTAAGCTTTAAGACTATCTTTTTATTTACGTTATAAAATATACTTTTTATATAGACGAATATAGAATATTTATAGTTAGGCCGGCATTATTGTAATCGAACGATTTGTGAACTCTCTAGGAAGTTAAATTTTAAGTTTCTTAACGTTTCAGAGCAAGTGGATTATAAAAATGTTCTCTATATTTGTATGTATGTCCGTTTTCGTATTTAAGCAATCATAGAATGCGCTCTGTAATGGAATCGTTTGATGTGTGATTCCTGATGTAGTAGATGTCTTGAAGAGGGCGGAAGTTAGTTGAGAGATTTTGGAAGTTAGTGCTCGAATTATTAAACGGATTTTATAAAATTAAACTGTATATGAACAATAATAAGAACGTTAGAAATGGTAACTAATAATTATAAAATACTTAGGAATAAATAGAAGTTAAATAATTAATAAATTAGAATGACTAAAATAACTGAACTAAAGTGCACAACTAAGAAATGATAAGTTTGAATATAACTGTGTATAGACGCGTAAACTGCCGCTCGTGTATATAGACGTGCTCGTTTGGTCGTAGATGATATGATGATCGTATCGTCGTATAAGATATAATAATCCTCTCGTTGTATATGATAGAGTTTATATATTGGTGTTGGCCACACTCACACCAAGACATCTGTCCTAGTGTGCAACCTTGTGCGACCTTCGTAGTTTGCTGACCTTATTTAGGTCAGTGGCCAACCTTTTCGGTGCTTGCTTTTGATGTACAGTATTGATTTGATGAAAAGGCTTTGTTGTTTGTTTGGCCGCGGTTGCCTTGAAGCCGGCGGCCAACTAAGTCGCTGAGTATAAATTGTTCTTTTATTACTGCCATCCTTTGTTAAGATAGCAGCTGGCTGGAACCACTTTGACATTGGTATGACCTTCCATGTCATTACAGCTGTATAGTTACTCGCACATACTCTAATATAGTGGCTATGCTACAAATTTTACAGACGAACAAACTATGCTCCGATTCAGAAGACCTTGCAATATGCATTCAGAAGAAAAGTCAACTTCGGGGAGGGGGGGGGAAACAGAAGAAGAAAATTCACAAAATCAACAGGTCTAATTTTAAATATGGCAGCAACAAAATATTATGACCATCAAACAAAATTTAGTTTATTTTTTTTAAATCAAAATATGTCATGCAAAATAAAAAATGAATGAGCAATTAATGGCAAAAATAATGAATGGTAAAATATCTCATTTATTTCTGCAAACAAATTTTGAATTGAGATTCGGATAATGGATTTACACAAACACTATTTAACCATTTCAATTGTAACGGTGGGTGGGCCTATATAATTAATACTTAATGAAAACTGACCGGCGATTCAAAAACGATTTGATAGGTAATTTTACTTTTAATTACTGTAATTGAAGATCCATATTTCCAAATGTTGATGATATAAACATGGAAGTTCCATAAATAATAGATAAATTTTACGATTTTTATAATATGAGAATGTAAACATTAAGAAAAGAAGATAATGAAAGTAATAACAAATTAGGTCAACCAGATACACGAGGACATTTTAGAAAGAAAGAAATAATATATAAATAGAAGAGTTCATGACTTGAACATAGCGCCCGGAACTGTGTACAGAGGCGTGCGCTATAAAGCAGTCCCAACATTTGGTGAGAGGGAAATTTTCATAGTGAATGTCCATATTATAGGTCATAAGGTCTTTGTATTGCGAGATCATACTTAACATTTGGTCTATTTGACTTGAGCTAAACTTTAAAAGTTTGATGTGATACACTTACATGAATTTCTCTTGCTATAATTTATTTCTCAACCATTTTGTGATCATCGACCTAGTTTCAGGCCTTTTCCTATCTTCAGGATGTCTTGGTAAAATAGTGCGCTAGTCCAGACTTGCCCAGGACAAATTCAATTTACCCACTCACTCTTTTGCACGATGAAAGTCTGTGTTATCGCATTGTTTATCAAGACGTCCTGAAGAATGGTAGGCCACCAATGGGGTCGATGACCACAAAATGAAACAAGTACTTATCATGGAAAAATTATCTGATGCAATCACACCAATGAAAAAAAAAATCGTTAGTAATTCATTTGAAACTTGCCTTGCAAAAGTTTCACATTAATGTGAATAGAGTGTAAAGGGGGCATGAACAGATTATAACCATATGTTACCAACTATAGATCCCTAAAGCTCGAAAATTATAATATACTATATTTAGTACTAAATATATATTTTATAAAGATACAATAATATTTGGAATACTTCTAATGATTTTTTATTTATAACCAAAATATATGGACCAGCTCACATACAGCTTCACACATAGTGGTAAACAGAAGAAGAAAATCTGTGGTCTTGATAAAGTCAGGGTTTCAATCTTCTTAATGAGATAGGCTCGCCTATGTGGTAGTGTGATGTTGGTAGTATGTAAAGCGTTAAGAAGAAGCTGTCTGTTAATTTGTCGTGTGTCTGTGTGTGCATGTCTGCAATATCGAGTTCTCTGTGTATTGGGTGTTCCTAATAAACCAGGGTGCGTTTAGTGATGTTCATTGTACTTTGAAATATCTGTAATCGTTTAGTCAGGGTGTTACTTGCTGTGATCCAGACTGGGAAGGCATGCATATGTCAGGCGTTTTATAGAGTAGTGTGGTGCAAGAGTGTTTGAGTGGTGTGTTTCTGTTAATGAGTGGTTAGAATTGTTTCAGTCGGGTGTATGCTTGTTGGAGTTTAGTGTTAATGTGTAGTCTCCAGGTGCATTCTTTGGCCCTTTTGTTTCCAATGGTTGTTGATAAGCAGAATACGAAGGTTCTCATTCCGAAAGCGTTGCAGAGCAAAGATTTTTGCTTCAGTTTTGGGAACGTTTAGCTTTAGCTTCCATGTTTGTCACACTTTCGGTAAATGGATTTTGCCGAAACCTTCGTGTTAGAGCAGTAGTGATCCAAACAAGCATATATATACATACATATACATACACATACACACCATTCGCTAAAAACATTTTTTTTTGTATTTAGAGGACTTGAAAACATGCATTTCCAGTAGAACTCATTTCCGAAACTTTGTCATGATCGCAATACTTTCTCTCTTACCAGGAGCAAGAGAAAGTAAGAAATAAAAATGCATCAGTTATTAAACAGTTGAAACAAAGGTTTAGTATTTAAATAAAGAAAAACATAACCCCCCTCCCCCATAAGTCCCCTTAAATGAATTTATCAGGGGAAAAGTTTCAAATAAAAGTTGTAGCTCTTTATATGTATAGTTAACAACGCTGGTTTAAAGAAAATCGTTGGAGCCATTTTCGAGAAAATACCAGAAAACTGAAAATTATATTTCAGTAAAAACGCACTTCCGGTTATCTATTTTTTTTCAAACTCGGAATTTCAACAACATATTTAATTCTAATTAACATTATTTAGATGACAGAATTGTCTAATATACTGAAACAGCAGTTAAGATGAAAACCTAACCCCACCCCTCCCCCAGAAGTGCCCTTAAATGAATTTTCCTGGAGAAATGTTTCAAATAAAAGTTGTAGCTCTTTGTATGTGTAGTTGATATAGCTAGTTTAAAGAAAATCTTCGGAGCCATTTTTGAGAAAATTGCAAAAACGTAAAAAAAACAACTAGTAAAGTGGTACTTCCGGTTGAGGAATATTGACACATAACGCACCGTCAGATCCCATGGTGATACCTAAACGTAATATCAAGTTTGAACTTTCTACGATTTTTCGTTTTTGAGCTATGCTGTTCACATACATACACACACACACACACACACACACACACAGACCATTTGCTAAAAACCACTTTTTTGGACTCAGGGGACCTCAAAACGGATATTTCCGGTGAAAACTCGATATCGAAAATTTGACACGATTACAAAAAAGTAATAATAACCTGTATTGCCTAATACTTAACACATTTGGCAATATTAAAACAATGAATTAACTGAGAACAAGTCTAACAAAAGTTATATGCCATTAGGGCTACAAAATATTAATGAAGTAAACATTTAATGTATGATATCTATACCAATGAAAGCGTAAGAAATGCTGTTGACATGAGAGGATTATAATTTAAATAAATCTTTAGATTAGATACAGTTATTTCTTACATAGAGCCTAGATATTATATTGATTGTACAATTATTATATTGAAAGATTTCCTTAAAATATATTATAAGAAGTTTGGATATACTTTAATTTTTTTTTATTAAATGTTTCAATGCGGCTCAGCATCTTATCTTCTTCTATAAGCGAAATTTACAAAAGTATGTCCAAATTACACAAACTAAATTCTTTACATACCATTTTTTTGATGAGTAAATAGAATAGAGATTTCAGTTGAGAAAAATTGCAATTTGATTGAGAGACAAATTTATTTTGACTTAAAATATGTTGACAATTTGACAAGGCTATATATTTATTTCAATAATAAAAACATCTGTCAGCGATTGATGGACATATAGTTAAAAAATCTGGTGTGAAACACTCACACAACTTTCTCTTACTCCTGTTCTCAAAATTATAATTGACAAAAGTTATAGAATGTGTACCAAATATAACGAAATTTGTCGAAAACTGAAAAAACTGTTCAGTAAAAGCGCACTTCCGGCTTACAAATTTTCTTAAAACTTGGAATTTAGGCCATCTATTTATTTCTAATTAATTTTGTTTGGATGACAGAATTGTATAATCAACTATGATACCACTTTAGAGGAAGCTGTAACCCCACCCCTCCCCTAAAAGTGCCCTTAAATGAATTTTCCCAGAGAAATGTTTTAGATAAAAGTTATAGACCTTTGTATGTTTAGTTTATATAGGTAGTTTCAAGAAAATCGTCGGAGTCATTTTCGAGAAAATCGCGAAAAAGTGAAAAAATTATTTAGTAAAGTGGTAAAGTAAAAGCAACTTCCAGTTATGCGATTTTTTTCAAACTCGGAATTTCAACAACATATTTAATTTTAATTAACATTATTTAGATGACAGAATTGTCAATTAACTGAAATAGCACTTTAGGTGAAAACCTAACCCCATAAGTGCCCTTAAATGAATTTTCCTAGAGAAATGTTACAAATTAAAGTTATAGCTGTTAGTATGTGTAGTTGATATAGAAAGTTTGAAGAAAATCGTTGGAGCGATTTTTGAGAAAATTGCAAAAACGTGAAAAAACCAACAAGTAAAGTGGTACTTCCGGTTGAGGAATTTTAACAGATGACCCACTGTCGGGTCCCATGGTGATACCTAAACGGAATATCAAGTTTGAACTTTCTACGATTTTTCGTTTTTGAGCTATGCTGTTCACATACATACACACACACAGACACATTTGATAAAAACCACTTTTTTGGACTCAGGGGACCTCAAAACGGATATTTCCGGTGAAAACTCAATATCTAAAATTTGACACGATTACAATACTTCCTCTTACTAAGAGTAAGAGAAAGTGAAAAATCATTTCCTGGCGAATTTTACTTTGAACACCCATAATTTGAAAATTTTATGAATCCATAAGTTTCCTCATCGAAATAATACTATTTAAAACACAAAGAATAACCCCTATCTTAATCAGTATGTGTAAAAGCTATTGAAGAGTTGGCCCATATTTCGAGTTAGTTGAAAAAAGTAATAATGTACTTAACGAAAGATAAATATTAATATTACAGCTTAAAAAAAGAAGTTATAATAATTATTATTATAATCTAAAATGGAATTGCATCCAAAAACCCAAATTGTCTTTGCATTTTGTTGATTTGTAGTTTGTGTAAATTACAATGCTAATAAATGAAAAGAGCCGTAGTGGGAATACAATCCGATCTATACACGGGTATTGAGTTACAACAATGTGCACTCCTAACTCTCCTCCTACGAACTAGTTTAGAATAGGGACTGCCAGCAACATAACTAAAACCGCTATGTAGCTTGGAAATCTAATGAAGCTTGGAAACTGACGGATTATATTTCACTAACATACAGGTACACATATCTGATTAATTTGTTTATCAGAAACAAACCACTTGTTACATAATTATCTAAAAGACTAATAATAAAAAAAATTATATAACTCTTCTTAATATAACAATACAAATAATTTAAATAAAAAAATTATTTAATAAAATTTCGTTTGTAGACATTGTGAAAATAAAAAAAATAAAAAAAACCTTAAAATACAGACTGTATTTTTCGATGTTCATTAGTATTATTCAATCTTGTTTATTTTAATGAGCCGTATTATTTGAGTCGTTATTATTTAATAAAAATAAAAAAAATGTATAAAAAGTTAGTGAAACATTAATATTATTTTTATTTTCGTGCACTCAACAATTATTAATTATTAATTATTAATTTTTTTTATTATATATATATCTCAGAAACTTTAATTACTTAGTCTGCAACTATTATTTGGAGAACCCATTATTGTCTTCTTTTTTTTTTAATTATAAATTCTGTAGAAATAGTAGTTGCATTAAGGGATATTTATTAATTGTTTACAACAATTTCGTTCCCAATGATTCAAAGTAAAATAAGAAAATAGACTCATTTCATCCGCTCTCCAAGGTTGCAGGCGCAAGTAAGAGGACATAACTCCGACAACTTTCTATTGATTCTCTGTAAAAATAACATTTCTTCTCACATAGTACAATGACTTTTTTTTGTAACGCTAGCGGCAATGAAATTCCCGTCTCTTCTCAACTCCAAGTAAAATGTTGCAAATCATTGGTGTTCGTCTTGAAGTATTGTGCGCCTTAAGTATTCTACCTCTCCTGCATCTTTTGATACAAGCGGATGCGAGGGCCAGTGCGTATATACTGACGAACAATGGACTTGTAAACATAAGAGTTCCCTGGCCAAGTACTTGGACATTATACAGAAGGTTGACCCAGGTTCTGTCACCACAGCTGGGGAAGGCTGTTGTCCAATATACCGCTTCGATATCCCCTTGATCTTTACGCCAAGGTCGGAATGAGCTAAAAACTGGGAAAAACCAAGCCGGCCTGGAGGATCCTGGTTTACGGTTGGATCCAGGATGGCCTGCGAAACTGGAGCCGGAGTATGTGGGGTCAAACCGGAGGTACTCATTGAGAGGCCTCTCGGTGGGTACTCCACGGTATTTCAGGCTGAAGTCAGTGTTAAAACGGTCTGAGAATTTACGCATGGACCTCAGGAATTTCGGACAGCCAGGCGACTCTGAAGGTTCTTGGGGCCTTCAGAATCACTTCTTCCCTAGTCAGGGAGTGTAGGGACTTGCTGGAGTTGCACGATAAAGTCCGAAAGTATGGGTGCCGGGACACACGGGGATAAAAGGTAATTAGCTAGCCTGACCAACTGGCCAGGAATGGAGCGAACACTCCATTCTGTGAGCCGGAACCTGTTCTGGGCATAGCCAAAAGTATGGCGAGGGCGTCTCTGAGCGGTTGGACTCGGAGAGAACATGGTCACCATTGGACGCTAAGCACTGGGGCAAAACACGGCAACTTCGTTATGCCAGGTCTGTGTAAGAGAAGAACCAGAGAAACCCTGGGTTCAAGCAGGTATCAGATTTATCTGACAGCGGCCTGTTTACAGGCATGTTAGGTTCAAAAAACATTTGCACAAGGTGGGATTAATTGAGTCGGAGCCCTTGTGCAGACTCAGGTGTTAGAACCACCATACATTATTCTGCAGTGGTACTTTAAAGGAAAGCTCAACGTTGCCACGGCTCCGCACTTCCCAAAAAGACAAATGTTTCAAATAAAAATGATTAGTATTTACATTTGTCGATAGTATGCAAAGTTTAAAGAAAATCGTTGAAGCCAACTTCGATAAAATCTGAAAAAAAAACATCAATTGAGTAGTACTTTCAGTTAATGGAATTTGTCCGAAACCTTCTTGTTAGATGCAGTGGTAGTAGTACCTAAATAGAATAACCAAATTTGAGTTTCCTGTGGCGTTTCGTTCACACCCACCCGCACACAAATATATATAGACCATTCGCTAAAAGCTTTTTTTGTACTTTTTCTTACTAGGAGTAAAAAAAAGCTTAACTGAAGTTCATACCATTTAAAATAAATTAAATTGTATATAACGGGGAAAAAGAACAAAAAAAATCCATTATAATAAGAAGAAGAAAGTATGTTAGATAGTAAACACACAATATGTAATATATATCGATGCTTTTAATTCTTTTATATTTAAGTCTAGCTTAGGTGTCGTATTGACGAATATCTCTAATGCGAGTGTTCTGTATTTATTAATTTTAACAAAAAATTGTTCAGTGAGTTTAATTAACATATCATTAATGTATGGGAGATCAGCTTTCACATACAACAATCTCGATAGCGTACTTATATCTGGGTGCATTGAGGTGCACATCTTAAAACTTTGTTTTGTACTCTCTTTACTCTTTTAATTTGTTAATTTTTACTCATCAACTCCAAGATAGAGCTGCAAATATGATAGCAAAGAGTTATCTTTTTTTTTCAAAGCGGTTAAAATATAAAAAAAAAAGTCAAAGAAAATATATGAAAGGAGATAAAATAACGGTAAAGTTGAGTCAAACTAATAATACTGTACAACATACTGCGGACGATATGTTACAACGTTTGACTACCCATAACGTAAGAGTGGTGGTGCTGAGGCAGGAATCACCTTTCTGAGCACTTTCATTGCTATTTTAGTGCTAGATTTAGTAGCTAAGTTATAAGGTAATAGATAGCACTCTATTATATTCGGCAATAGCGACACAAAATTAAACCGACAGAGTGTATGAAGGAAGGTAAAAATCACATTTATTAAATGTAACGTAAATACATAATGAACTTAAACTGGTAATAAATTATAACAAGGCAAAAACTGTGCTTGAAAAAAATGGAGGTGTTTACAGTGCTGCAAAGCTGATATAACTTCTAGTAGATACGAGGCTTCTCTTATATTATAGGCTAACAATTTGGCTGATAGGATTTTATTTAAATTTTAACTTAATAAATCTTTCCTATAATTATCCTAATCTTCATAATAAATACCTAATAAATCTTCAATAATTTTTATCCCTAATAAGCATTTATAAAAAAATATTTTAAAAGTATCCTCCCCCCCCTTCAAAACACAATAGTTTAATTTATGCTAATTATTTCAAGTTTAGATTAAACGTTAAATTTTATAAACATTAAAGTGGGGTTGTTAATCTCACAACAGTTAACTGATAAGATGTTAGGATTCTGGAAGAAAGATGAAAGACAAAATTCCTTGAAATTTGAATTTGAAAAGTTTAGTTTCTCCATACTGTATAGAGGAAGTATTATGACGAATTTCGATGCAACATTTTTTAAGATATTGTAACGCAGCCACTGGTGCCATCTAGAAGAGAAGGCAGGTACCTAAGGTTCTCTTAGTGGCCGCAGGAAGCGCTGGCGGCGCTCTAGTTCTCTCTAGAAGAATCGAGGAAGTTCTAGAAGATTCCCCACCGGTATAAATAGTAGGACCGCAGAGAGTTGAGAATTTTTCAGTTACAAACGAAGTGTACGTTTGTGGAAAGTGTATAAAAACTAAAAAATATAGTGAACTTTGGTGGGTTAAACTGTGAAGTAATTATTATTAAGTGTTGTATTTTGTAATTTATTGTGTATAACAATAAATTGGTGTTTTCTTTATTGAGGTTTAGAGTATTTTATCTATACGAGCCCACTTAAAACTAGTTGCAATAGCTAGTTTAGAGGGAAAACGTTACAATATTTAGGAAAATATAAAAAATTCGAATAGTTAACAGTTGTAAACCTTCCTCTTAGTTCCTCTATTGATAAAAAACCGGAAGTAGGTTAGAGTTCATGTGTTTTATTTTATGCTATTCAGCTCAAACACATACGTGCATACATACACACATAATTACTCGAATGCATAGAACAAATAAAAAATAAATAGAAATATCGTTATATAACTAAAAAGATTTAGTACTTGAGTATAGTACTCGTACCGAGTATTAAAAAATTTGAGACAAGTGAAATACTCAGTACTAGAGCGTTTTCGTGTCAGTACTTTGAATACAATTTGCCCAACTCTGCATCAGTAGCTAAAACATTCGTTGTATTCTTGCCGCTTACACATGACAAGCTAACATAACAGCGTTACTGACAGCCGATAGTTACAGATTTAAAAGACAAAGTCAAATCCACTATTACATTTTTTGGCTACATTATATTAATCAGTATTTGTACACAGAGTGTTCCATTTAAACGGGCCACTTTTGTAATAATTCTTAAACGAAGCAAGATATCTACTAAGTGAGCATAAAGTTTGTTGAAGTATTTTCGCTCTAGCTTATGATGGTGTTATTTTTTTTTTTATTTTATTGCCGCCTTACACCTTAAATCGGCGGTTGAAAGTGGCGATTTCCTCCCCCCCCCCCTTTTACTACTGTATTGAAAACTATTAACAAAATAAGGAAAAATGTCGTTAATTTCACTTTAGTATTTCAAACCGTTTCCAAGATATTCAATCATAAATATTAAATTTCGTCGTTTTTTTTCCTATTTCTCTGTTTCATAAACTAAAATTAAAAGCGGATTTTCTTATTAGTTTCAAATAAATAAGAGAGTTCGAATACTGATAAAACTTAAAACCTATTTTAAAACCATTAGGGGCTTAAAAATCAGGTAAAACATCATTAAAACAAAACAATTTTCCAGTTTATTTACAAAAATCGATCAAAAAAAAAAATTTCCTAGTTATTCAAAATAATTTCCTCGGCTTAAGCCGCACAAGCGCATTCGCTACCCAACATAGAAGTTACTAATCGTATCATGTCTTGTCTGTTGGAATTGATTAAGTCTTCTGTAAGTGCTTCCGGAGTTGTTAGTTCCTTGGCATACATTTTTTTTTTTTTTTATTGAGATATCCCCAAAGAAAGAAATGAAGAGAGGTTAAATCTAGAGATCTGGAAGGCCAGCTCTCTATCTCCCGATTTCAGGCCCTATCTGCCGACCCAGTGGTTACTGAACATCAGCCTGTTAATATTTGGACGGAATGGTTAGAGACAAAACTATTGGCCCATATTTTTCGTTAGGTAGCTTAAACAGGCAAGAATACGCTAATTTTAATCGCCAAGAATTACAACAGTTGCTGGAGAATGGGCCATTGAATGTCAGAACAAGACTGTGGTTCCAACAAGTTGGTTGTCCCGCGCACTATGCCTTAGTGGCGAGGAGAGAAGTGAATAAGATGTTTAGTAACCGCTGGAACGGGAGTCTGGGACCGGTAAGCTGGTCTTCCAGATCGCCAGATTTAAGCCCTCTCGATTCTATCTTTGGAGATATCTCAAAAAAAAAAAAAATTTATGCCAAGAAACCAACAACACCACAAGCACCTAGAGAAGACTTAATCCAAACCTCTTAGCAATTCCGGCAGACATGATACGATTAGCAACTTCATATGTTAGGCAGTGACTATCAATTTTTTGTAAATAAACTGGAAAATTGTTTTGTTTTAATGATGTTTTACCTGATCTTTAAGTCCCTTAATGGTTTTAAAATAGCTTTTAAGTTTTATCAGCATTTGAACTCTCCTATTTATTGGAAATTAATAAGAAAATCCACGTTTTATTTTAGGTTGTGAAACAAAACTAAAACAGGAATACGAACAGCATTTTTCCTCATTTTGTTAATAGTTTTCAATACAGTAGTAAAAAATGGGGGTAAAAAAGAAATTGCTACTTTCAACCACTGATTTAAGGAGTAAGGTGGCCATAAAATCAAAAAACATTAATACCATCATAAACTAGAGCGAAAATACTTCAACAAAAGTTATGTTCACTCTTTAGATATCTTCCTTCGTTTAAGAGTTATTTCAAAAGTGACCTGTTTAAATGGGACATCCGGTATATTTTAGAAGTCGTTTATAAACTGTACATAAATATGTGTGTGTATATATATATATATATATGGTATAGTGTTTGTGCTGATATCTTGCCTATAAAAATATGTTGCTCACATCAGCTACCTCTACAAACCGTACTGTATTGGTCAATATCTTCGCGTTTGACTTGGATTCTTCCTTTAACTATCTTTTATATCATATCAGCCTTACAGATAATTTCAAAGAGAAGTGTAACGTCATATCTCTTCGAGAACTCTTAAAAATGAATTGTTTCAAATAAAAATGATGACGTATAGTAAATCCTTGAAGTTTAAAGAAAATCGTTTGCGCAGTTAAATAAAACCGCCAGCAATCGACCGCATAACTGAGTGTAATCTCTACAGATTATATTAGCAGACCGATAGTGGCCAGAAAATCGGCAGTTGGCTTTAAACAGGAGAGTAAGGAGACTTACGGTTATTACCGTACAACAGTGATATACATCGTCCTATATGAAAACATTCTGCTTTTGTTACAAATATTTAAACTATTATACTTTTAAATTTGTATTTTTAACACATGAAACATGCTCAATTTCTATTGGTAATCCAGAAAACGACACAATGCTGTCCACTGGTCACTATCAAGTGTCATAAAATACCCTACATTTTTACACCCTAATAATGAAGACATCACAGACGTGTTATTTATAAAACTGTCACAAACAGATAGGTAGCACTGTTTTTCCAGACCTGTGAGATAGTTTTGTAAATCTCTTTATTTATTTTATATTTATCTTTGTATGTTTAGAATATGAACTTGGTATTAAAAAACATTTCATAAAATTGCATACATATTTATTTATTTTTTTTTGGCCGCTGACCTAAATTACAGAGATTTTCAATGATAATGAAAATTTTTTTGTAAGTTCCTTATTTTAGACATTCCAGCCTAGAAGTTTTTCCAAGTTATGATAAAAGAGATTTTCTTGAGCGCCTTATAGACGAAATATAGTTTAAAGAATATCCTCCAAATATGTACTTTGGGGAAAATTATTATTATTATTATCATCAATGAGTGACCGAAATCGCGGGACTAAAGCCAATATGGGCTTTTATTCCCCCCACAAAAATAAGAAAAAAATGCCCAGCAATTTGCCGGTCTGACTGTAATATCTTAAAATATACTTAGTCTTCATCTCGGACCACAAGGGGGATAGGTCAGAGTGCCTTGTGCGTCTCTGTCCGCTTTAATCCCCAAGTCAACCCCACCTCCGCGGGGGCAACCCCACCTCCCTTGGGAGGTGGCGAACGGGGCTATGACGGGCCGGAGTAAACCTCCTCCGGTCTCCCATCTTCCTCTTCCCTCCTTGGTATGCTGTCATGTCCCCTTTATAGGTATCCTCACCCAAGCCGAGAAGTGATGCGCGTCGAGGCTGGATGCGTACAGGGTGTCTAAACATATGTGCGGTAGCGGTCTCCTTGGGACACCGGGCGACACCCCATTGTATGTAGCCTTCCTGTGGTAAGAGGCTCTGTCACAGGCGACCGTTTAGCTCCTCAACTCTCGTGGGAACAACATGAGTGAACCATTTAAAAAGAAGATTTTAAAGAAAAGGGGCAAGGTAAAAGGCTCGCTCAACGAGACCTGTCATCGGCAGATGGTGATTCCCTAGGGTCTAGGGAAGGAACACCAACGATGACCGAAACTACGGGGGGCAATCAGTCCGCCCCGGTTGAAGGGAGTCATGAGAGGATGGTGGCTGGAGGGTCTGGTTGCCCAGGCTCCTCTTCGGCGGACCCCCATGGTGATGTTTCTTCAAGAATTGGGGGCATCAAGGTCGCTCCCAGAAGGCCCAGTGGAGCCCAGCGGAGGCAGGAGGCGAGGCGCAGGGCTGCTGCCGGGGGGAAGGAGTGGATCCCCAATTGTATGTGGAAGAGGATGCAGCGGGGAAGGGCCTCTTCCAAGCAACCGGTGAGAGCTGGCGTGGCTGGGACTTCGTCTGTCCGGGGTAGTGCCGGCGGGGATGTGAGGAGGGTGGCACAGGTTGCCGCTCCCCCTGCATCCCTGCAGACTCCCAAGCGGGTGCGATCGGAGGTGAGCACGCCAAGCACCGATCCGGGCGTGCCCGAAAGGGATAGTAAGAGGGCAAAGGGTCCTGATGAGGTTCCTTCGTGTTTCTTTAGGGATGCTCTTAGCTCCCACCGAATGGCGATTGCTCTTGAGGCGTATCCAAGCGACCGGCTGATAGAAAGTCAGGCGGAGCGGATACAGACTGAGATCGTCGCCAGTATAGTTGGCGATAGCAGGCCCCAGTTTAGGGGGTGCTACTGGTCCAGAGGCGTACTCGTTGTTGTTTGCAAAAATGAGGCTACGCGCGTCTGGCTGGAGCAGTTGGTCCCCACTCTCCAGGTTGGGGAGGACAGGCTGAGGGTGGGCTCGCCAGGGATATACTTAGGTCGGCTAAGGTATCCGTATGGATATCTGGCTCCCTAAGGGAGGCTTCTCCAGCGGTCGTCTTGGACAAGCTCCGCATTCAAAATGAGGACTTGGAGGCGGCGGACTGGAGGCTCATTAGCAGAAGAGTGGAGACTCAGTGGCAGATCAGACCCTGGAGAGACTTAGGAGATCTGGACTCGAGGCTTACCTCGGGATGGATCTCGTCAGGTTCCAGGTTATATATAGACCCAAGGAAGATGGATAGGAAGGCGAGGGACCCCACGCTCCGATGGAGGTTACTCCAAGAGGAGCATCGTCGGCCCGTCCAAGTATCTCGACAGAGAGAACATCTCCATCGCCCTTATTCAAGAGCCCTGGCTGGTCCGGGGGAGAGTTGCGGGGCTTGGAGAAGCAACAGATAAGATAATTTATGATCGTAGCCTGGCAAATCCCAGAAGTTGCATTTATATCGGGGAAAAAATAATCTCGTTGCTGCTGATGGAATTTTGTTCTAGGGTCCAGACTGCAAGAATTAAACTACGGGCGGAAGAGGGGACCAGGGAGATAGTGCTGGCCTCCACGTATCTTCCGTACGACTCACCAGCGCCGCGGCCGTCAGAGGAGATGCGGAAGCTGATCACCTGGTGTAGGAGGCATGGCCTACAGCTCATAATTGGCTGCGATGCTATCTCACACAATACTGTGCGGGGAAGCAGGACACCAATAACAGAGGTAAGTCACTCCTTGAATTTATTTTGTCAAATAAGTTATGCATTATAAACGAAGAAGAAGATGCAACTTTCTGCAACATTAATCGCAGAGAGGTGATTGATCTGACCTTAGGGACTAATTTTATCTCGACCCTGGTAAGAGACTGGCATGTGTCCCAGGAACCCTCACTGTCGGACTAGATGTATATTAGGTTTGATATCCTGGCCAACTGCAGGCAAACATCTTCCTTCAGGAATCCCAGGCGAACAGACTGGGACTCATATAGGCGGGATCTCAGCCTTAACATCGTTCAGACAAACGCTCCTTTAAGACCCTGAATGATATCGAGGACGCTGCAGATCAAATGCAGCGAGTAATCTTGGATGCTTTCCGGGACAACTGCGCGGAAGTGGTGCGAACATCCACCAGAGGTGTCAGCTGGTGGAATGACCAGCTGGCAGGCCTCCGCGCTAGAGCGAGAAGGCTGTTCAACGGGGTGAAGAGGAAGGGTACATGGAAGGAGTACCGTGAGGCTCTTACCTCTTATAATTTAGCTATTAGGAAAGCTAAAAAGAACTCGTGGAGAAGGCTGTGCGAGGAGGTAGAAACGACCTCCGAAGGGGGCAGGCTTCACAGAATACGTTGGGAACAATCAGGAAACCTGATGGCGGCTTCACGGAGGTGGGAAGGGACATATTGGAGCATATGGTTCAGGTGCACTTTCCTGGCTCGAAGGTGACGACGGTAGTTCCGCGGGATGAATCACGAATGGGTCTAGGGGGCAGGCCTGGATCCAGGGGGGATTGGACCGCGGCCAAAGAATGCGTCACATTCAACAATATCAAGTGGGCTATTCAACAGTTTAAGCCCTACAAGTCGCCGGGGCCTGATGGCATTCTTCCCGCTCTATTGCAACAGGGAAGTGATATTCTTACTCCTATTCTTTGCAGGGTAATGAGGGCAAGTGTGGCCCTTAACCATATTCCATTGGCATGGAGGCCTGTAAGAATTGTCTTTATTCCGAAGCCTGGGAAGAGAACTCATACCCAGGCTAAGGACTTTAGACCGATCAGCCTTTCCTCATTTATGATGAAAGTGTTGGAAAAACTGGTAGATCTGTTCATCAGGGGAACGGTGCTTCAACTGCGGCCCCTGCAAGCTAATCAGCATGCCTACCAGAGGGGTAAATCCTGCGAGACGGCCCTCCACTCCCTTGTTGGAGAATTGGAGGCGGCAGTATACGGTAGGGAAGTGGCTGTGGGAGTGGTTCTGGACATTGAGGGTGCCTTCAGTAACACGACCTGCACAGCTCAATCACGCTAGTTTTGGAAAGGCACGGGGTGAATCGGACCATTACCGGGTGGATTGGCAGCGTGCTCAGAACTAGAAAGATCATAGCT
>JAAEAF010008597.1:0-56785 GCA_011037195.1 Triatoma infestans
ACGGAATATCAAGTTTCAATTTTCTACAGTTTTTTGTTTTTGAGCTAGCTGGTCACAAACACACACACACACAGACCATTTGTTAAAAATTACTTTTTTGGGCTCAGGGGATCTCAAAACGGATATTTCCGGTGAAGACTCGATATCACAAATTTGACACGATTACAATACTTCCTCTTGCTAGGAGCAAGAAAAAGTAAAATTTTTTAGCCGAAACATCGAAAGAACTTTTAAAGATAAAAAAATTTTTTCTTTAGCCCCCGCCATCTAATATTTTACTCATTTGACACGAAGTTTTCGGGGCAAAATTCATCAACCGGAAGTGCGACTTTACTGAATTTGTATTTTCTTCAGCTTTTCGTAATTTTTTTCGAAAACAAGTTCAACAATTTTCTTTAAACTTTGTATTATCTACACTAGAGGTTGGTTTATAATATTACATAGGGTTGGTTTATTGTTATTGGCGCTCCTCTTCTGGACTAGACTGTAATTCCTTCCGCTACCTATCTGGGTTGGTATGTGCTTCCTCAATCTCATGTATGTATTTATGTTAGGATAAGTGAGTGAAATTTGAAATTTAATAAAAATTTGTCATTTCATATATATAATTGTATTTACTACAATAATAATATATAATAAAATATATAATTGTATTATATATACACTTATTTTCCACTACACTAACTAGAAAAAGTTGTGTGAGTGTTTCACAACAGATATTTTTATCATTAAAATGAGCATGATGAGAAGTAACTGTTTAAAATATTGTGGAAATGAAATTGTACAATAATAATGAAATACAACAAAAAAGAAAAAAGAGATATGTGTACGTAATTGAACCAGTGAAGCTGCGGGTAATACACACAACTAGAGATAAAGTGAGTGAGTGAGCGGCTTAAAAAAGAACTAAAAAAAAAAAAAAAGGAGGGGAACTACACACGTGTGATAATATTCTGGCGGGCGCGGGATTTAGGCCACGTGTGTATGTATGTATGTTGTATATGTAAGGAATATATATTTTTGTATATATGTGTGTGCGTGTGTGTGTGTGTGTGTGTGTCTGTGTATGTATATATAATGTTTAGGAGAGCTTGGATTTTGTTTAGTACTTCTCTTTGCCTTGCCAGAACTGTCGGTTAGCCCGGGGCAAGGAGCTCTGCCTGACCTTCTCTTCATGGTATATTACAATCTAGTAATATATATATATGTATATATACTACAGTGTCTTACCCCCCCCCCGGCCCACCATTTTTTACCACTACACTACTACCATTTCACCATATACTATGACAATACGAAAACACGCGCTCTATCTTAACTTCGCTATTGCTTTTTTTTTTTTTAAGTTAATAAAATAGTATTTACTATTAATCTGGTCCGGAACAGTCATACGATTTTCTTTTAGTTGTTGTAAATGCAATTATCGTATTATATAAAATGATGAAACTTTCTCTAAATTTCAAATTTTACTCATTTGTCTTGATATAAATATCTGTGGAAAATGGTGTGTATAAAACTCTACCTATCCTAGCAGTGAATAAGGCCCCTCGATTATACTGTAGTCTAGAAAAGAGCGCTACAACATTGAATCAACTACATGCAATATGAAAGTTAACGCAAAAAATTTCGTAGAACTATCTGAAAATAAATTTTTTACTTTCTGTTACTCCAGTAGTAACAGGAAGTATTACGATCGTGCCAGATTTTCGAAATTGAATTTCACCGGAAATGCATGTTGTTAGCGAATGTTTTGTGTTTGTATGTATGTATATACATATGTGTGTACATGTGTTAACAGAATATCTCAAAAAAAAAGAAGTTGCAGGAAGTTTAAACTTGGTATTCCATGTAGGGTATTACCACCGCATCATACACGAAGATTTCGGACAAAATCCATAACCGGAAGTGCGATTTTACTGAATGCCCCCCCCCCAGTTTTTCGTATATTTTTTTTTAGAAAAATGAAATATCTATTCAGTAAAAACTCACTTTTCTTCAAACTCGGAATTTAGCCAACAAATTTAATAATGATTAATATTATTTAGATGATAGCATTGTATAATAAACGGAAATGGCACTTTATTAGAAAACATAACCCTGATCTTCCACAAAAAAAACACCTTAAATGAATTTTCCCAGAGAATTGTTTAAAACAAAAAAAAATTATAGCTCTTTTTATGTGAAATTAATATTCCAAGAAAATCCTTGGAATCCCATTTTCGAGAAAATCGTAAAAAAGTGAGTGAAAAAAACAAATTCAATAAAATGGTACTTCCGGTTAAGCAATTTTCACAGATAACTTATTGTCAGATCTCTTGGTGATGCCTAGACGGAATATCAAGTTTGAATTGTCTGCGACTTTTCATTTTTGAGCAATGCTGTTCACATGCCCACGCCGACACTGACACACACAGACCATTTCGTAAAAACCACTGTTTTGGACTCAGGGGACCTCAAAACATGTATTTCCGGTGAAAACTCGTTATCGAAAATTTGACACGATTACAATATTTCCTCTTGAACTAGGAGTAACAGAAACATAAAAATTATTTTGGCGGGTCCTGAGTAATCTGTGAATAAAATAGGCTTATTTTAAATGTTGTTCCAAGTTTTGTGGAAAACTGGTAGAAAGGGTGCCTTATGCCCTAAAAACTAACAGCTAGACTATACCTCCATATTTTGTGCGTAATGTTAGGCGAACTTCACTTTTACACTAATTCCAAGTTTAAAGCAAAATTTGTTGAGAGAATTTTAAACAATTACTCTAACAGAAAGTCGTGTGAATTTTGCACACTAGTAGAGGTATCTTATCGACATAATACTGACATATTCATCAACAGTACTGGTGAAAGCTTTCCGAACGCCTGATGAGCATATGACTACAGAATCAACCAGCGCTTTCGGCTAGTCTTCATTTATCTTTATTTTAAGATTGCCAGCGTCTCGTTCGTTTTTATTTCTTCATTTTATTGACGTTAATATCTCCGGAAGAAAATTCAGCGAACCAGTGATATGATTTATAAGATGTAGCATTTTCTTCCTCCAATGATTGATTATTGTTACGAGCAGCTCATGTGGAAATGGCCTAGAAAATTTTCGCGGGAATATTTTTTTTTATAATTTAAGGCGTGTCAACATCTAAGATCATTGGCACCCGGAGCTTTCTAGTGCACTCGAACCCGGGACCTCCACGTGGGAGTCCACTGTGCTAACCCCTTAACCGCGCGAATATGTTGCTGTTTAATTATTTTTAGAATTATTCTTGTGCGGTCTAAGTTTTGCCAGATAGTATAGCTAATGTAAGTAGTGGATATGAGAGAGGAAAATTAAATGTGCTTTAATACTGTGTAAACAAGTTATAGATAAATAAATAACAACTATGTATTGATGTAATATAATGGAAAATGGTAAAGTAAAACGGACATTTTATACATTATAATCCAATATTTCCAATTAAACTAGTGTTTATACTTCTGGTAATAATAACAACATCATCAAACCGGGCTGCCAAACTGTACATGGCTTCCAAACACACCCACATGTTGAAACTATAATCAAAAATTAGTTTTGCAACCATTACCAGAATAATGCATTACACTTCAAATAAATGAATTTCAATAATTTATGTTAATGCAGTAAATTTAAATTCGTATGTTTGACTTTAATGTCCATCTCGTGTTTTAGTTTAGCGAGTAAACTTTATGTAAATATTTATATAAGGAATTTCAAAATCTCATTTATCTAATATTTATCTTACTGTTTAGAATTGAATTTATTATTTTGCCATCATAAATTGTATTTCCATTAAATACACAGTCATATTTGTATTGGAATCTCGTATTTGTGTTCACCAAGTGTTTATCAAATATAATTTATTATATAAAACCGGTAGGGAGTGGATAAATCCCAAGGGACATAACTTTAGAAAGGGTAGTAAATTTATTTCCCAGACAGGGATATACGAATAATTTTAAGTCCCATATTTGGCACTAATATTCGAAATATATCCCATTATATTCTGTTATTTTAATGCCATCTTAAGATGGTATCCCTAGATATTTCGACCATTCTTTTTCTTTAGATATTGACCTAAACCTTCATGTCTAATGCGAAATATTTATTTAATTTGAGCTTCTTTAGATTTTTCGTTTTTGAGATATTTTGTTCAAACCCTCACAAATATAGCGGATTCAGTGGGAGCTGAAAATGTGAGGGCGTAAAAAAAACCCAATCAGACCAGTCTTTACGTCTCACTCGGAGTTGTGGACCATAACCAGAACTAAAACGAACTCCTCAACTTCCTCAGATTTCAAAAAAAAGTTCTTTGGCAAATCTTTGGCGAAATATGCTCCAAATAAATCTGGAGAAGAAGAACAATGGCTGAAATCAAGGAACTGTGTGGATGTCTGTCAGTTCATTTAACTCTACGGTGGGCTGGTCATGTTATGAAGGATGAAAGAGGATATTCCGATCAAGATCATTGCACGGAACTAATATACGGAACAAGATGATTTGGAAGGCCCGGATTGCGTTGTTATCGATGCAATAACCCTTCTTGGTATAAGAAATTGTAAAGCAGCAGCCGCACTTAACCGAAAAACCTGGGCGTTTCATGCATGAAGCAACCCTAGTCTCACTTAATAGGAGCATCAGAGATATTTTGCGTGATAGCCTGCTTCTTTTGGTAGTCATCGACCGGTTTCGTGCCATCGCCCATCATCAGGATGTTTTTGTCAAAACAGTGTGATAACATAGAATTGCAAAGAGCAAATTCAGTTAATACATTCACTTAATAAGACTTAGCGCCAGATAAGAAGTAAGAAGAAGTGGGAGCTGTAAAAAGTTACAACATTCCTCTAATGCTACTTCATTAGTGGGTTCTACCATCTAAAATAAAAAGCACATCCATAATTCTAAGTTTGGGGAAATCACTTGAACGGAAGTTTTTGTGGGGGGAGGGGGGAGTTTTTTCCAATATCTGAAGAACGGCTCCAAAGATTTTCTTTAAACTTGGAATGCTGTTACGTAACTGCATAATAAACGCTGTGTTAAAGACATAACAAACTTAAGAAAGTATCTTGTTGGCGTGTATATATCAAATCTAATTTCCTTTTCTACTTGGGTTTCCTATTTGGATTTTGACTAGGATTTGACTGGAATTTGTCGTACAGTTTTGTCGGTCATTCAATGATTTGAGCGATTTATAAAGTTGGATGAAAACTATGGTTAATGGAATGCTGTTAATGGCTATTTTGGAAAGTGCTTCTTGTAAATTTTATACGTATACATTTAGAGCATACATCCATTTTGAATCAGATCATATAATAGAATTTAAACTATTATGCCCTAATAGTTAGTATAAAAAGAAAAAAAAGCTAACGCTTCTTTTGATGTATTTTATAAAACAATCCAACGTTGTTCAGATTGCTCACATTGCAAAAACAAAAAACACGGACATTATTTCAGCCTAATAGATTTCGATTCAAGTCCAATGAGTTTCAAGTTAAGGAACGTTTAATAGCCCTAACATATTGTCTGTATATTCAGTTTTTTTTTTTTTTGTTTCTTTCGCTTCCCGCCAGAGTGAACAAGTGAGAGGACTACGGCAGAATGGATTCTGTTCAGAATCCTAAGTAGTTTTTGAATAGATCGTAAACATGTTACTTTGTCTAAAAGCGAGATATTTTTTTTGTTTTTGTTTAAGTCTTGTTCTTTTTGAAATTACTTTTTAAATAGGGCCGAAATGTTTTCTGCTAACTTTTGTTTTCAAATTAGAACTTTAGCTAAGTGTTGTAAAAAAAAAGTTTAGTTTTTTTTCTGTCTGAAGTAATCTTGCTCTCTTGGTTTTTGTTATATATATATATATATATATATACGTATTATTTATTATTAATTACCCTGGCTTTTTCGAGTAGATACCTATTGTTTTCTGAAATATTACCTAGAATTTTTATTATATTTTAAAAATAATTATTACTATTCATAGAAAAATAGAATTTTTACTTTCTCTTACTACTGTAAGAGGATGTATTGCGATCGTGCCTAATTTTCGATATCGAGTTTTCACCGGAAATACATAACGCAAAAGTGAATAATCGCAGAAAGTTCATACTTGATTTAAATGCTATTTGGGAAACCTATAGTAAGGTTTTGATTAAAAAAATCATGTCAACCGGAAGTACCACTTTACTGAATGGATTTTTTTATTTTTTGCGATTTTTTCTCGTAAACGTCTTCAGTAATTTTCTTTAAACTTGTCATATTAACTACACATATAAAGAGCTACAACTTTTATTTGCAACATTTCTTTGGGAAAAGTCATTTAACGGGTGTTTTTTTTTTCTCAAGGTGTAGGTTATGTTTTACTTTAAAGTCCTATCTTAGTAGTTTATACAATTCTTCCATTCTAAATAGTATTAATTAAAATTGAATAAGTTGCCAAAATTCCACGTTTGAAAAAATCGGAAACTGTTTTTTTCCAGTTTTCTGGTTTTCTCCGTAAAAACACCGACGGTTTTCATAAAAATTTGTTACACTTACTATGTGAATACAGAGACATTATCACTTTTGTTTGGGAATTTCTTTTCGTTAAAGTACATTTAAAGGTGTGGGGGGGGGGAGTGTGTACGTGTTTCTTTAAAAAAAAGAAGAAGTTATTTTATTAAGGTTAGATTATCCAATAGATATAAACACTGATATTGATAGGCGAACATTTAGCAAAAATTATAAATTTAAAAAATATGGATATTTAATTTTGTACCAGAAAGCAGCAAGAGAAAGCCCTGTTAAAAGCCCCTAAAAAAAATGTTACTTTTAACGTAATTGCTGCAGAAAATAAAAAGCCATTCCAGGTGAAATGTTAAACATTACTTATGCCAAATAATGTTTTTTTATTTTTATTTTTACGATTAAATAAAAATTAAATAAGTAATTTGCTAGTTCTTACTATACTTAAAGCGAAGATTTTTGTAAAAGACAGACAGACGTACAGACGGATACAGTAATAAAAGCCCTGAGGCATCTTCCTTTTTTTTTTTCTTTTTTTTGCCACGATATATCTTTATTTTATTATTCATATGGCAGACCGGTCTAGCGGGCGTAATAGGAATTAAGAAGTAGTGGGGGGATGAAACATCTACTTTTTATTTTTGTATGTATATAGCTGTCTCAGACTTACCTTCATTCTCTCTTAATTCCGCACACCCGAACGACTATAATACCGTATGATTAGTTTCTAATGATAATGACCAAACAGATGAAAGATTCAGCCATAAAAAGAAAGATCGTAGAAGAAGAAGAAGTAGAAAGAAGATTAAGAAATAAAAAAAATAAAAATTGTATTAATTCCATTTGATCAAAATTAGGTGCTGCTCCCCTCCTACTGCTTCCTCCTATAATATAGAACATAACTTTGGAGAATTCGCTTTGTATCGTAATTGGTGGTTGTTGCTTTATTTCGAAATTATAAAGTTAATCTTTTCGACATTTTTATTTTTGAAATGTTAAAAAAAAAAAAAATCTTGTTTAAAATACTTACACTTGTGCAATTAGCACCCAATATTAATGAAAATCGCTATGGTCATTTTTTGTAAATTAATGTAGGTGGCGTAAACTTTGTCATTATACTGAAGTGATACTTTAGAGAAAAACTAAAACGGCTACTGTTCCTCCAGTACCCTTAAAAGTGGTAAGTTTTGTAATTATATCACTTTTCAACAAATTGATCGAGCAAAAAGTTCTGTATACTTGTACTTCCGGTTAACCAACTTTATACAAATTTGGATTTCTAGCATTGTTTTCTAAATTATATAGCTGCCGAGAATCATATATTATACAAAAGTGACACTTTAAGTTAGTTACTGCTTCCTCAGAAAACCAGTTTTGTTAAAAAAAAAAAAAAAAATTACAAATAAAAATTGCAAATAGGCCTACAAAATTTAAACAAAATTTTTGGAGCTATTTTGGAAAAAATAAAACTAAAAGTGTACCTTCTAGTACAGTCGTATTTCCGGTTGTTGAAGTTTGACCGACAATTTCGTGTCAGATACGGCGATGAAAACGAAATATAAAGTTTTAAGCTTCCTGTCAATTTTTCGTCATTGAGATATATATTTTGTTTACACAAACAGACATACAAATGTGTTGTAAAAACTGAACCCTGTTGAGCGAGCGCCTTTTGAGACAGTTTTTATTTGGTTTAATTCTGTGTGTGTGTATATACGTATGTGTTTTGTCAACTACTTCCTGAATTACTACTCTGAGACCAAGAAGTTTAATTTAACCTGATTGTTTACCATTTCGCTTGGTTATTTTTTACCTTTCTCTCTCTCTTTCTCTCTCTCTCTCCTCATCAGTTATCCGTAATGACTTCCTCCTTCGACTGTACTGTAGTAGCTCGCTTAAGAAGTTTGTCTCCTTTGATTATAGCTTCCTTTCTCTCTGGTTATCTTTGTGTGTGACAGGACAAATCGGTGTTTCACTCGCATCATTAGTTTTATACTTAATTGCAAATTATTTTGCACAGTAATTTCGCCCATTTCAATCTTTTTTCATAAGAAAGGATTTTTTGTTTTCCCCTTCCCCTTCAAGTGGAAATATTTCTATTCATATCGAATTTTCAAAATTTATTTTTCATAGAATAATAATATTAGATTTGTGGTACTTGCTGGGATAAATTTAATGAAAAATTATATCAGATTTTCATAATTCTCTTGAAAATGACTCCAGCAATTTTCTTTAACCTTGTTATTCTGTTGGCTTACATTATAGCCTTATCAGTTTTATATGAAACATTTTCCTGGGATTCTTTGGGAGGACTGCAAAGTTTGAATTTTTTAAGTTTCACAAAATGTCCTAATCTAAATAATAAATAATAATCGTTGAAATTTTGAAGAAAATTGATTAACCGAAATTGAGACTTTACTGGAAGGTTTTCTCTAAGATTTCTAGGATTTTCACCAAAATCGGCTCTGAAGTTTTCCTGACGCCTCGAGGAATTTAAAGTAGGAATGCGTATTGCATATAGAAAAGAAACAGCGTATCATATTTTATATAATTCTTCAACTGCTATAATTAATATGTGATAAAAATTGTCTGTATTTAAATGTCATGTAAACATTTAATAATAGAGTTTGAAGAAAAATTTGCCAGAATTATAATACATACATTCAATAGGAGAAAGTTATTTGAATGTTTCAATTCAGATTATTACTTTTTTTGCGTAATGAAGATTCCAGTATAATATTGAAGACTTATGCAAATTAAAATGAAATAGATGTTACAGAACCATCAATAATGCAACTGTGGATTGAAATTTCTAATTATACTCGTAGATTGGCAGTTTCTTCCAATTTTATGCTTTTCATGATGAATTTGTCAGAAAATATTCTTAAACTGATGCTCATTTATCATTTTTTGGAGTTAGTGCCCCTGCTGAAAGATTTTGCTAGTTGTATGAATGAAAAAATTTAGTAGGTAGATGAAAAATACTATTTAATTGAAAACGTAAATTGTAAATAATCTGTGCTTGAGTATGCTAAACTGAATTCCCATTAATAGATTCTGTAGCAGAAGATAAAAGAGGAATGGTTCCGCCCATGTATGAGAAGATAGTTAAATTGCGTGAGTGACGATAATGTAGGATGTGGCTCAAAAATTTCAGGCTGAATACTCAGGAATGAAGAGCCTAGAAACGGATGATTGGGAGAAAAAGGCAGAATGCTGGGCCCTTCTTTGGCACTTATATGTGCTTTGAACATTTTTTTTTTTTTGGAAAGAAGTTCAACAAAATATAACAGGAAGCTGGGAAGGTCTTAGCTAGAGATTGCCTAAGAATACGCTTACTCCTGTAGTTGCGGAAATCAGCTTTGTTATGTGCTTCGAGAATGTTGGGGATATCAGCGAAGTTGTATTAATCTAGAATACTGTAAGGTATGCCTTACCTGAAGAAATGATGTCCACCAACTTTCTACAGTTAATTTACTTCGTACTCAGTAAAGTGTAAAAAAAAAAACATGACAGAGGACTCTCACAATTGACGCGATGTCATCATGTCCATTGATTCAATGTCACAATCAATATAGATTGTTCCTTTCAAATAGAATGTTATATACATTTTCCAGGACACTTCTGAATATACATTATTGATCCAGTTGTTTATTCCTGTTCAGTAACTTCATAACGGTCCATCTCTCCTCTTATGATCAAATTAAATTGATTGCGATTAAAGGAAATTGAATTTTCACCCTTCATAGATTGCTTCGGTAATTCGTGTGTTTTAGTGCCAGAGAACACTAGCAATTGCCCAAGCAGATTGGTTAGAAATGCTTTTCTTTGACTAAGTTCGATTTTTCCTTATAACTTTTCCTAATCCATTTACCTATTCTATTTATAATGCTTTTTTGCGCATTTTTAATTTTAAACTATAGTTTTGGATTTTTTTTTTTTTAATGCTCAGAATTGCTTTATTCATGGATGAAAATGCATGCTAAATGCATTTAGCCCAACTAATGAGCCAGAAAAATATAGTTCTGTTGCTAGGCCAAATTTCTTTAATTCAAGCACTCTAGGATCCGAAAACTAGCATAATATTTCTAACATAAAGCCCTAAATGTTTTTCAGTAAGCAGCGTTTCTTCTTCACTGATAACTTCCCTTACGATCTATAAATGCTTAACAAAACCAAACAAAATTTCAGGAGTGCAAGATCTGAACACGGAAATCAGCGCTGAAACCCGAAGAAGCTGTCTCTGATTCTCTAATTTTTCTTACAAGGTTTTTCTTGATTACCAAAGGATGCATATCAAGAGTACATGTGAATCCTGCTCCTAAGAGTCTCTATTTTAAATTTCTGAACAGCATATTCCAATTTTGGAAACCTCAGATTTTTTAGGATCACAAATCATCTCCAAAAACATGGAATGAAACCAGCCCTGTTTTATCTTCTTTTTGCAAATTTGTTATCTCTTCTTCTTCTCCCTTCCAAGAATTACAGTCCATTTAGCATCTTAGCCTCCTTAACTACTTTTCTTCATTCCTGTCACTTCTGAGCCATTTGTATCCACCTTTACACTTCCACTTTCTTGTTACCTTGCTCAACTTTAACTAACCATCACAAGCGGAGCCTTCCTTTCCTTTTTTATCTCTCCAGGATGGCCAGTGAAAGCTTCTTAGGAATTCTTCCTTTTTCCATTCTCTTCCAGATGACCCAGCCATCTCGGTCTAGTTTTGTTCTCCAACAATTATTTCATCGCTTGATTATATTTCTTCCTCTACTCCGTTTTCCTATCTTACAGGATCAGATATTTTCCTGAGGATTTTCCTCTCACAGATACCAAATATCCGTTCACCTTCCTTTGGTAGCGTCAAGGTATAGCTGCCGTAAGTGACGATAATCCTTAGCATAGTCTTTTATCAGCATCTTCTCAGGAATATTTTCCTCAGCGCAGGCTTTCCAAAATGATCGCGTAGCATTTATCCATTACCATTTGCAATGACCCAATACCATCCTTTCGGGAATTTGTTTTTCCATTGTTAGCAGATCGTATCCTCAAAGTATACATTGAGTAGTATTTTTCGTCTTTAAGTAGTATTTGTCGTCCATGATCCTTATTTTCTTAAATCCTGCTAAAAATCTTTTGTTTTCTTTATGTTATATATATATATATATTTATGTTAGGTTTTTATTTCATGTTTTTATTACGGTAACAAATTAATGAAAGTGTATCATTATTGTACATAATTTAACGGGATGTTATGTTTGTTTAGAATGAGAAGACCTACAAAAACAAAGCGATGAATGTTTGATAAAGAAGTTATTTTAATGTTATTGTTAACTATATCCCCATTTATTTTAGCTTTGTTATAATGTATTTTTTTTTTTTTATAAAGAAAAAGGTTTCTTAAAAGAGTGAATAGAAAAAGAAAACAGGGAATTAAATAAATAACCAATGTAGGTTGGTTGCATTGTGTGTGTCTGTGGTTTTTTTTTCATTTGCTTACATTCATATCTTATCTATGTTTTATTCAGTGCATCTTTATCTGTTGTTTTCTGATGTGTATTTTTCATGCAATTGTAGCCTTTCTTTCTTTAAGTTGAAGAATATATGTGACAGTGTTGAAAAACGTAAAGAATGGGATGTTGCCATTGTTCACTGCATATTATTACTGTAAATTGAATATATTAACCTTGGTAATGAACATAATTTCCATTGCCTTACTGAATAATATTAGAATTGAATATTAGCATGCAAAAGAAAAACATACAGTAACCACCATATGCAGCAGCCTTAGCGATAAAAAGCAAATTGAAGAAATAATAGCTCCCCACAGTTTTGTTAAATTTTTTGCCAAGTTTCTGTGACTTCTTTATTAACGTTGATAAATATTACAGTATATAATTTTGATACCCGGCTATTAAAAAAAAAAAAAAATGATCGTATTTTTTTTCAATTTAAACTCATGGTCAAGTGTGGGCATGAAGATGTACATAATATATATGACAGTATTTATCGCGTAAGATTAGATAAAGAATTCTGATTTGACGAAAATTTAATTGGATAGATATTTCATCGCGAGGAATTTGGCTGCACCTTAGAATTTGAATTAATAATAAAATAAAAAATTATTACTATAATAAAAATTTTTTCGACAAACTATGTATATAATTTGCAAGTTTCAATGTAATGCAATTCGACGAAAGAAATTTAACAAAAATTTGGTCCAATTCTCTCACCGCAATTATAACAATTATATGGACAAAAATTTTCATTAAACAGAAAAATTGCTGGAGCACTTTTCGTGAAAATCGATAGGAAGAAAAAACAATAAGGTGGCACTTCCTGACCGAATCCTTACCGTCTTGGTACCCGACTGAGAGGTCTTAGGATCATAGATCGCAAATATTAGGTTCTATTAGGTTCCGGCTCCAGGACGGAAGATGACACGGGATATACAGAGCTAATAATACGAGATTTGATATCTTGGTTAGCCATACACTTTCAGTCAAATGCAAAGTTCCATATTCACAATAATTATCTATGCTGCTGACAAAATAAGACGTGGAAAGTGCAATTCCCACGTTAGTTCCTATATCGTATCGTAAAATGCCTAATAAATGGAAATCTCAGGCCCAGGTCAGAGGCAAACGACCCAGTTTCGTTAATAGTTACTCCTAGATTTACCACACTTGTAGATGTGGCCACTCAGATAATACTAAGCCTTCATACTGGGGTGTGACAGCAGATATGTGTGCACATTCGGTCACAAAGACGAAGTAACAGTACTGCACGTACTCCGCTTATATGGTTGAGAGTTTGCCACTTAGGATAAGAAAAACTTACCCTTCTAGCTTTATCCAGGGGTCTGGGAGACTCCTAAATCTAATTAAACGTGGTGATCCCATAGGTGATTCGCTTTAAAGTAAAAATCCTGATGTGAAATACTCACACAACTTTCTCTTATTCCAGTTCTCAAATTTATAATTGACAATTTTATAGTTTGTGTACCAAATTGAAATATGGTATTTTGGTATTTTGTGTACCAAATGAAATTCGTCGAAAACTGAAAAAAACTGTTCAGTAAAAGCGCAATTCCGGTTTACTAATTTTCTTGAAACTCGGAATTTTGGCCATCTATTTATTTCTAATTAATTTTGTTCGGATGATAGAATTGTATAATCAACTATGATACCACTTTAGAGGAAGCTGTAACCTCACCCTTCCCCTAAAAGTGCCCTTAAATGAACTTTTCCAGAGAAATGTTTTAAATAAAAGATGTAGATCATTGCATGTTTAGTTTATATATGAAGTTTCAAAAAAATCGTCGGAGCCATTTTTGAGAAAATTGCGAAAAAGGGAAAAAAATCATTTAGTAAAGTGGCAAAGTAAACGCACTTCCGGTTATCCGATTTTTTGCAAACTCGGAATTTCAACAACATATTTAATTCTAATCAACATTATTTAGATGACAGAATTATATAATAAACTGAAATAGCACTTTAGATGAAAACCTAACCCCACCTGTCCCCCAAAAGTGCCCTTAAATACATTTTCCTGGAGAAATGTTTTCAAATAAAAGTTGTAGCTCGTTGTATGTGTAGTTGATATACTAAGTTTGAAGAAAATCGTTGAAGCTATTTTTGAGAAAATCGCAAAAAAGTAAATAAAAAAAAAACTCGTAAAGGGGTACTTCCGGTTGAGAAATTTTGGTAGATAACGTACTGTCAGATCCCACGGTGATACCTAAACGGAATATCAAGTTTCAACTTTCAAAGGTTTTTCGTTTTTGAGCTATGCTGTTCATACATAACACGCACACAGACACACACATACACACACACACACACACACACAGACCCTTTGCTAAAAACCACTTTTTTAGACTCAGGCGACCTCAAATATTTCCGGTGAAAACTCGATATCGAAAATTTGACACGATTACAATACTTCCTCTTACTAGGGGAGTAAGAGAAAGTAAAAATAAATATAAAACAATAAAAGTTAGGCGACACAATAGTTAGCGGCGCGGACCGCAAAGCTGAAGTGTATTGCGGTACTGGGTTCAATTCCCGATCTTTGGCATTGGATTTTATTTCCTGTATTAATATGAGTACTATACACAGTAAAGTATGTTAGCTGTCCGCCCCTGCCCATCACACCTGATCGATAGTTGGACAAGAAACCTGCCTAAAAAAATAGGCCTTACTTTACTTAAATAAATGAAAAGTAATTTATTTCTGAATATTTCACAAACAATAGATTCTCAAAAAAAGACAAGGTAATTAGCCATATATATATATATATATATAAAATAAAAAGCCAATGAAGCAAGAAAAAATCTGGTAGAAAAATAAAAATAAAAATTTTTTTTTTGGAAAACAAAGTAATTTAAAAAAAACGAGACTAAAACAAAACTAATATATATAGTACTTCGCTTTTAGAAAAAGTAACATGTTTACGATCTATTCAAAAGCTACTTAGGATTCTGAACAATCCATTCTGCAAAAATCTCTCCCTCACTCACTCATTCTGGCGGGAAGTGAAAGAAATAAAAAACGAATTGAATACTGATACTCTGATGAGGCTATTAAAAGTACCTTTAACTGGAATCGAAATATATTAGGCTGAAATAATGTTCGTGATTTTTTGCAAGCTTAGCACTTCCCCGTCGGATTATTTTATAGAATGTTTTAAAAAGAAACTCTGGACTTTCTTGTTTAGGCTCCAAATAATGTAATAATTAGTGTAAAATAATGATAATAGTGTAAAAATTCTATTCTGTGCGAACTGATTTAACATGATTGTATACACTGAAATAACACTATAAAGAAAAACACAACCCCGCCCCGCACCAAAAGTTCCCCTAAAATAAATTTTCCCAGAGAAAGGTTTCAAATAAAAGTTGTAGCTCCTTCTATGTATATAGTTGATCTACTAAGTTTAAAGGAAATCCTTGGAGTTGATTTCGAGAAAATTGCTATTAAAACTGAAAAATTCATTTAGCAAAGTGGTATTTCCGGTTGAGGAACTTTTGACAGATAACTTCCAGTGGGATCCCATGGTGATATGAAACTGAGTGACAAGTTTGTACTTCCTACGATTTTTCGTTTTTGCGTTCTGACAGGGGGACTTCGAAACTTGTAGTTCTGGTGAAAACTCGATATAAAAAATTTGACATGATTACTATACTTCCTCTTACTAGCAGTAAGAGAAAGTAATAAAAAAAAGAGAAAGTAACTAGTTTATTCAACTGTTTTCATAAGTTTTGTTTTACATAGCTGAAGTTTGATGAGAACATATGTTGTGCTCAGGGAAGGGCTCAGCTTAAAATGTAACATAGACTTCCAGTCGTAATGCCTAATTATGAATATACAACATTTTATCATAATTTGCAAATAGTATTGACATGATTGCTGCAGCAACAGACATAGAGATGAACCAAAAATTAAGTAACATATAACAATCTTCAAACCTTTTTTTTCTTTCTTACATTTAAAAATAATTATATTTTAAATAGATTGTTTTATACGTTTCAATATTTTAGCAAATTCTAGTGTTAATTGGATTGACCTAGAATCGTATAATCAAGAAGAATCATCTATTTTTATCTGTCAATTGATAGTGAGAGTGATGTGTGGGTGTTTGACAGAAAATGCGGTTTTAGATAGCAAGAAACAATGGGGCTCGAAATAGATGTCATCACTTAATATTTTAAAAAAGCTATCGTAAAATATTGCGTAATAACGTAAGTAGGATTTCAAGTTGTGGACTTGCGCTTTACATGCCCAGCTCTCTCTCTCTCTCATTGGATAACACAGAAGGAGAGTACGTTGAATGCGGGACACAAGGGAGACAGAGTGAGTGCTCTTCAGTGAGGTGGTTGCGTCATTGTAGTAAACCCGAGTGTGTATGTATGTCAGTGGTGAAATGGAAGAACACTGTATCTCTCTCTCTCTCTCCTTCTCCCTCTCCCTTTCTCTCACACTCTCTTCCCAAAACTTCCCCTAAAAACCTCCCCTCGGGGTGGAAACCCCCGCTTCCCCTTCCCTGGTGGTGGTGCCGCCGCATTCCACCACCGTTTCTACAGCCACCCACGCGTCATCTGAGGCCACGCGCGCCTACCCACCTTTTCCTCCTTATACGGCCTACCCCCAGACCCGCACTTCTCTCTTACTCTCGCCATACACAGACACACAATAACAACCGTAATAGCGGCTCAAGTTCAAGGTTACACGATCAATAAAGAACTCAGAACGGCCGTCCTACCCCACCAGGCGCATTTTCTGCTGTGTTCAATTTTTATGCCAGTGTTTTAGTATTCCTACCATCACAAATAACCCCACAAAAAAAAAAAAAAAAAACACTCTGAGTTAGCTTGATAAAAATGGGCCAATATTTGTAAGCAGGTAAGTTCAAACAGTGATGCTGTAAAGCTATATTTAACACGGTCATTAAACATAAAAAAAGCTAAAATAAGTAACGAAAATTTTCCATGATCCCCATTTTCCTCCCCACACTACCCACCCACTCCTCTAGTTAAACAAATTAATCGTAGAAAAGACATGATAGTAGTGGGGGGGAACTATATTTACTTTCTCAATTTTGAAAACTACGCTAGGGCGTAATACCAACCAGTGGGTGAATTGTGTTCCCTTTCTATAAAGTATCGATTATTGCACAGAGAGAGAGAGAGAGACACCTCCCCCAACGCCAGATCGAAGGGGTAAATAGCTGCTGGGTTGCCACCCACTTTAGTCACCTAGTTTCAGCACGTAGTAAACAAAATACACTTTCATTTTCAATACTTCCTTTCTATACGAAGGCACTTTCGTCCTTATTTTCAATTTCCCATAACATTTCCTTACGTCATGAAGCTTTATATATTTTATAAATATTTTTTTTTTAATGATAAAATATTTTTTATTTCATTTTATATTCAATCCTTTAACCTTTTTTTTTTTGTTTACAATATTTTTAACATTAAGCGATAAACATGTTTTTAAAAATAAATTATATGTTCCTCAAGTTTTATTATCTTTATAAAGAAGTTGTGCTTGCGTTATAAATTATCGAAGTTTGGAGGGTGAAGTTGTTCGCGTCCGATATTGTTCTCACGTGGATATCCAACTAAACGTACAACATCAATCGCCAGCGGAGCCTAAGCTTTTTTTTTAAACTGGGCCGCGCGACGCAGAATGGCTGAATAGCCGTAGTAATGGCGCAGGATAATTAATAAATAAATAAATTATCGAAATTTAATTTTAATCGGAAATACATGTTTTGAGATGGTTGAATAAAAAATTATTATTATTTTTTTTTTTAAGGAAGATTTATTGAAAGAAGATAATTTTGTAATTTTGATTTTGGAAGCATTTCTTGAAAACTGCCAGAATGATTTTCTTTAAATTTGGAACGCTAATTACGCAGATCTAAACTTTTTTTTTTTTAAACGGGTTTTTCCGAGAAAATTTCTCTCTGAGAGAAGAGTTCTACGTGATTTCCATGAGGTAGTTTATTTGAAACCTGCCATATTTTATTAGGAGAGATACTTGCGCTATCAAGCAATGTACTTTACAACCAGATATCCCTTAGGCGTACGGGTACTTTATAACACTACCCCTACCAATTTTCAAATACTAATAAATAAAAGAGATATACATTAGATTAAGGGCGCTTCGCGTCTTTTTTATTAATGATCAGACTCCTTGAAAAATATAAAATTTGTTACTCCAAAATAGTATGTTAATCCAGTTCTTCTTAACTTTAATTTACACTCATGGCTTAGTGTATATATATATATATATATATTGTTTAGTGAATATACACCAGGCAAAGCATACATCATTCCTCCAATATTTCGCATGCACTTATTTCTTACATCATAAGATTTCAAAGTATATGCTCTGCGATTATTGCAATCTTCTAGTAAAGTATAAATTTTTACATAGTTTCTGCCAGATACTTTTTCGTGAAACAATTCAAGTATCTCTATGACTATACTCAAATCAATATTGTTCACACAGGAAAAAGCAACAAACTTCAGTCTATTGGCATAATAATTAAGATTATTACGGAACACAACTTCCAAAAAGTATGCAGGTAAGGATTTCAAATAAAAAAGTTCTTCTACTTTCTCAAAAACATTTATTCTTCTATACTCCATCTAAAAATAACATTAAATACTTTCATTATATAAACGACCACTAAACATAAATCTATAACATGTTCTTACTCAACATGTTATATAAGAAACGAATCATTTGTGTACCATCTTTTATGGCATCACTCTTTTGTTCACCATTAAAAGTCGTACCTATAACAAAGGAGGAGGCCTATGAATATCTAATTTTGTACAAAAAGCACCAAAAGTCGCGGAATCTTTTAAAATATTAGGGGCATCAATCGTGTTAGCCTTCGGATTCCATTTAATTCGAAATTTCCTACGAGGCGTAATAATCCTCTTTTTATATACATTGGTACTACTATACCCCATATCCTGCGTCTTCTCGGTACATTATAGTACGATTTTCGTAAATATCTTCTTTAGTATTACCGGTATTATAATAATATTCCAATACTTTGGGTCCAGTTGCATTAACATCAACATCAGTAGGAAAATGTCACAGTCATACATAACAGAATTTAGCCATTTAAAATGATGATGATCCTGGTCACATTCACTGACACGAGCTACACTACGTGATGACGAACAAAAACTAGTATGTATTTTCGTACCTAGACGTAGACGGACGAATCGGGGACGATAATATCTCCAAACTAGCCGTATACGTATACGGCATTAGTAGAAGTAATAAACGGGCTGTCTGTAGAATCCTGAAAAAAAGGAAGCACAGATGAATCCGCATGAACAACAGCAACAGGGTTCAAAAACTCAAGCGAATCTGGCGGTCGATAATTTGATATAATAATAATAAGGTAGATGATTGATATTTTCTATTATCACAGTATTTTCTGTTAATAGTTATAAAATCACCAGCTAACAATTTCTTTATAAAATCAAGATCACAGTTATTGATATTAAACTCCTCCAACAAGATTAGCTTATGAGTTTTCAATAACATATCAAACGAATATGAAATTTTGCTAGACGGTCCGTAAAATATTAGTGAATGTAAACCACGAATCAAACTATTTATAACAGTACTTTTACCAACATTAGAACAACCATGTAAAATATAAATGTTTCTTTTTATAATAATATGATTTTGTAACGAATGTATCGTACCAATCATAACGTTTTTACATCATTCAATATCCGGATATATCCGGAAGAACGTACTTCTTTAAATATATTACTTAAAAATTGATAATTATTGCGATGTTCAAGCAAAAACTCAACAAGTGCAATCTCCGCCGTCTGTATTTATATTGTAACGCTAGAGCTAACTATAAACGGTTTAATAAAATTGTTAAGATTGAGCAAATAGTTTTATTTAGAATTCACAATACTATTTTGCAATAGGAGAAAGACGTTTCAGTGTTTCAGATCTGATTTTTACTATTAGTAAGTTCTCCTCCCCTTTACCGTCCCATTTGTGATTTGATAAGCCTTCTTGCTCCGTCCAAATTTAGCTATCCTCAAGTACTCGGAGCTGTAATGTGTTGGTGTGATGTTGTGTATTTGTAGTAAGTAGCACGAGCGGTCTTGTATAGCTTGTAAGTATGTTTGAGATAGAAGTAATGAGAATACAATCAAGAAAGCACCACTGATTATGAAATAAATATATTTTCTATCTGAATTTAAATAGCTTTATAATATCACAGCGATTAAGTATAAATCAATTAATTAATCTAGATTAAATGCTAAACTCTTATGTTTTAACTCATAACTGGCACTGATTTGAAGAGGGCGATTCCCGAAGTGTCCTGTTTGAAGGTAGAGTTTAGACTTGTCTACTCTTTACTCTTTTAAAGCTAATATTAGACTTTCTTCTTTGAATTGCTCTCTCTCTCGTGGAGGAATTCTCTTATACAAAGAAGTTACCCTAACGGGATATTGTGCCTTTGTTTAATGATCCAAATTTACAGTATCTGACAGTAAAATACATTCTTTTTGAAGTTAATTTCACATTATAAAATATTCTAAATTATTTTTAAAAACTATTATTTTTCATTTCGTTCTTCCACTACATTATCCCCCCTCCTGGAGAAATTTTTCGGCACGAAAAATTTGGGAGATAATCTGGAGAGGCTTGGAAGTAATAGAGAAGGCGTGTGTATACCTCTGCAAGGTGGCCGTGTTGGTAGGGTGCAGTCATCTTCTTGTGGAGCAAACGAAGTCTAGTGTCAATTCCTTTGGTAAAATCTTCGGTATCTGAAAATGATCATACAGAATTATACATAAATTTATATGATAAAATTCTAACAAATAACGTGCAATATTGACTAATCATGCAATTATAACATGCAATTAAATTAAATTCATGCGCATGCAATAACATTCATGCACATGCAATGGTGCAGTCGACGAAGATTCTTGGATCTGTAAAAGAGAGGTTAAACAAATTTAAATTTCAACAAATATTAGTGTAAAATTATTAAAGCTAAGAGGTAAAGATGAAATATCTAGCTTGAGGGGTATGTGCAAGTATTTCGGCCGTTTCTATAGCTATGAGTTCTTTCAACCGTTTTGCGTTTTCTAGATGAGTTGAATATAACCTTGAACAATACAAGAAAACAATTAAGTATTATAAAAATATAACATTAAAATACAAATGATAAACAAGTCCTTTTAAAGCGGACTGAAAAAAAATTAATTAGTCTAATACAATAAAAACAATGATATTAATATATAAAAATATTAAACAATTTCACGTGGTCATCTTGATTTCTGCAACATAAAATAAATTACAATTATTATTTAAAATATACAATGCAATAATTACAAATATTAAAGGACGAATAAATTTATAAATCGTTCTCAGTGCTAAAACAAAAATAATATATCGATTATTGCAACAACTAAAGTAAAAAAAAATATATCAATACACTTTAGACATTTTTGTTCTTAAGACAAAATTCTTACATATAACATTTACATGTGGTGTAGTATGTATGTAAAGTTAAGAAGTGTGATATATTGAGAATTATTTCCAGAGATTATGTCAAGTATGTTATTTCAAGTGTTATGTATTGTGTGCGCGAGGTGGCACAGAAATTTTGTGGCTAGTACTAGGGATTTTAGTGAACTTAGCGATTAGTACTAAATTAGTGCGTTTGAGTACTAGTTGAAAATTGAATGTTGAATTTAAGTGTTAGATACGTGCTGCAAATTAATGATTGCCCTGTAAGAAGTATTAATTGGAAATTGCCCTTTAATTGCGAAACTATGATTTCGCCAGAAAAATTTGGAATTTTTGGACATTGTCCGCACGCAAATAAAGGGACGTGATGCCATAATTAGGTATTACTGGTTAGTCAGGACTGATGGAAGCAGGTATGATTGCCATGGTCATATCAAGTCATAATATTAGTCGAGAAAGCGACTGAGGGCTAACTCGTTTTGGGCTGTATCTGGAAACAATTTCGAGCCGTATGTCCAAATTTTGAACAAAATTGGCAAGTGGGCCTATTTTGGAGGTTATTGCTAGTTTCATTACCATTATTATTATTATGACTATACTGGGGTCTATCTGAATAAGGGTTAAATCGCGAATTGTTTGAATTAATTCGAGGACTATGATTATTACTATAATATTGATTATTATTATTATTGTTATAACGATTATTATTATATACCCTGCGATTGAAATTTTTTGGTACATTAAAATTGTTAGGCATTTTGCCAAAGTTAGTACGAGGTTTTGGTCTGAATTTGTTGGTGCAGTCCACGTCAAAATGTGGACCGGAACAATGGCGACAAGGTCTGTTCTTTATTACATTAAACTCTACAAGTGGTAGTTGGTTTTAATTGTGGCTTTTGACTTTTATTACGATGCGGGCATTCTCTGTGGAAATGCATTTGTCCACAGTAACGACAAGGAGATGGGGGTGTACGAGAATTGGAAGTTTTCGCAGTAACAGCGAAAACTGTAGGGTTTGATTCAGAAGCCTGAACTTCTTTTAGGGCATTGGCATAGGAAAGTGCTTCATCTAATCTTTGAGGAAGCTTCGTTCGCACCTCATTACGAAGCGGTTGAGGAAGTGACTTCAGGAATGCATCAGTGGCCAGTTTATCTAAAATTTTTTGTAAGGCCTCGAGTGGGTTAGCTTGAGCTTTTAAATGAATGGCGGATTGGATATGTCTAATCCTATCCGCGAAAGTTTCAGGAGACTCAGTGGGCAGGGACTGAATATTAGTCATCTGTTGTAAGAGGACTAGGGGTGTTTTCTCCTTACGAAATCGGGCTAGAAGTCACTCTGAAATTAGAGGATACGTTATATTTGTACCCTGGCGTTGTAATTCGGCTTTCTGGGTGTCGTAAAATATTTTTGCAGAACCTGAGAGCCTTAGTGCTAATATTTCTAATTTAGCAGCGTCGTCCCAGCCAGAAAGACTAGCGCAATGGCTAATTTGGTCAAGGAAATCAGACACTTTGGCTGAATTTTCGCCATCGAAGGTAGGTAAGCTATTGATTAATTGCAAATTCCTTAAGGGACTAGGTTGATTGTTAATTGGAGGATTTGTTAATTGCTGCTGAGCAAGTAAATATTCTACAGCAGCGTCGATGCCCATATCTTGTCCATTAATCTTATACATTTTTGAAATGGATGAATTACTTGGGGAAAGATTATATTTTTCAAGACGTCTACGTAATTGGAGTAAATTGCCTCCAACAGAAAGGTTATTATCGCGTAATATCTTTATAATTTGGGATCTATTAAGTACACTCATAAATTCAAAATTCGAAAGAGATTGAGGTACAAGTGGTACAATTACAAAAATTTAAAAATGAAATTCACTAGAAAATTCAATAATGGGAAATATTTAAGATATTTCCACTGAGAAAATAATTAAAAACAATCAAATTAACTGATGGATAATTTGTTTAATTATGAGATTGAAATTTCTACGTACTTGTAAATTTGTGGATTCTCGTTGAAAATATCCCAAACAGTTGGCACCAATGTAATGTGTTGGTGAGATGATGTGTAGTAGGTGGCTTGTGTCGTGAGCGTTTTAGCGAAAAGGGCTTGTGTTTGTTTGAGATAAAGCACCACTGATTATAAAATAAATATATATTTTAACTGAATTTAAATAGCTTTATATTTTCACAGCGATTAAGTATAAATCAATTAATTAATCTAGATTAAATGCTAAACTCTTATGTTTTAACTTATAACTGGCACTGATTTGAAGAGGGCGATTCCCGAAGTGTCCTGTTTGAAGGTAGAGTTTAGACTTGTCTACTCTTTACTCTTTTAAAGCTGATATTAGACTTTCTTCTTTGAATTGCTCTCTCTCTCGTGGAGGAATTCTCTTATACAAAGAAGTTACCCTAACGGAATATTGTGCCTTTGTTTAATGATCCAAATTTACAGTACCTGACAGTAAAATACATTCTTTTTGAAGTTAATTTCACATTATGAAATATTCTAAATTATTTTTAAAAACTATTATTTTTCATTTCGTTCTTCCACTACAGAGCCCTAAAGTTTACATCCTTTTTCAGCCTTGCTTCGATCTCTTGACAATCAGAATTAGCCTAAAATGTGTTCCCAGTGCTAACTTGACTTGCTCATTTTTTTTTGTCAAACCATGACCCTACCAATGTCTGTTATATTACCCGAAATCTGATTCTTGTACCACTAGTTTAATTTGTCTGTTGCAATGAGGCCTCCTAGCCTAGATGAAATAGATCCTCTTCCCTCACTTTTTTTGACTTATCTCCTTGAATCCATTCTTCTCTACAACCAGTCAAAACTAATGCGTAGTTGCTGTGATTAGTTCCGCAGAGGTGGAAAGCATCAGAGATATTTTCCGGGATAGGCTGGCTCTTTTTATTTCTGCCTCTGAAATAAGCAGGCTATCACGGAAAATATCTCTGATACTAAAGCGTAGTTTTGAGCAGTGCTTTTTAAAAAAATGTTACAGTTGCGACCCCACCCCCATTCACCCAAAACATTTTGAAGAAATATATTTTAAAGCAATTTCTTTAGCATGATTTACAATATATACTACTAATTAATGAAATATAAACTGATAAAGAGATCACAGCGATCTTTTGTTTTCTATACAAGTAATTAATTTGCGGCTAAATGGTCCGTTAATGCAGAACATAAAATCATCTTCAAAGTTTCCGATATTTCGACTTAATTATCATTAACGCCGAAAACACTTCCTGACATAAATATATTGAACGTAGAAGTTAGAATTGTATTGACAGCAATTTCTGTAACACTAGGATATTCATTGTTTCTTTTATTGCAAGCCCAGTATTTATCAAAATTAGTTTATGTTGCTAAGTAAACTCTTTTTGAGCCTATTATATTTAAAAACTGTAGAATGCAGGTAAGGAAACAGTATTAAGTAACACGTAACAGTTAATCTAACAAAAGTTTTATAATTTAAAAAAATTCAAACAAAGCTTTTAGTGAACATTAGCTTTTAAAAAAGAGCTTTTTTAAAAAAAATAAAAAATAAAAAAATAGAAGAAAAGATAGCATGTCAATAATCGGAGAGATATAGTGTATAGTGGCAATACTTTGATGCATGGATATGATTTTAAATTATTATCTCTTTTTTTTTTTTTTTTGTATCACCCGAAGCTTGACTTATCCAAAATTTATCCAATTTTTCGCCACCCTCCCAGAATTAATTTCGCAACCTCCACATTAAGAAGCTCTGCTCTAACAATTGGTAAAACGTACACCCAGCTGATATTTAACATTGTTACATTGGATTCCAAAAATCAAAACATAATAAATTTTTAATTTAAAATTATACTAATCAGCAATTGTTTACATAAAAAAAAATGATATAGTTTTAATGAGTTTATGCGCCTTTTTTTTTTTATGGTGTTTGAGGTAATAAAAAGGTAATCATAATTATGGGAGTCTTTGAATAATAATAATAACAAAAACGTAATGTTCCTTTGTTTTTTTATTTTATTTTATTTTCCAAGTCATGGAGAGGATAACAATGAAAATGCTTAATGCTGATGATGAAAAGATTATTATATGTATAAACATAAATACACATACATATATATTACTTATTTAAAGAGTTAAAAGAGGCAAGACAATTTTCAAAAACAGATCTGGCGATAATGCTAATTACCTCGGTAAGGGATAATTACCTGCTTAATGAGAGGTTAGGAATAGTTTTAGAAGTTTGTTGCCACAGTTGTTCTCCACAATAAAAAATCGTGCAAATATGAATGCAAAAACTCAAAAATAAATACAACAAAAAGTAATAGGAACCTGAAGAAGTTATTACAGTCCATTTAAGAATCACCAGGCTATCATATATGTACGATGAAATACATATAAATATATATGCTAGGAAACTGCGTGGCAATAATAGCAGAAAAGAGAATGAACAATTTGCAAAAATTAGCTAAATATATATATATTTTTTTAACTTTCTCTTAATCTTGGTAAGAGGAAGTATTGCGATCGTTTTAAGTTTTCAAAATTAAGTATACACCGGAAATACATGTTTGAGGACACATGTCCTGCATACGAAAAAAATGTTTTTAACGAATGGTCTGTATGTGTGTGAGTTGACCATAAAAATAAAAGTAGTAGTAGTGTTATATATAGCTACATAGTAGTTTTATATACGATATATATATATATATCTCATAATATATAGTTCAAAATATATAGTGGCGGGTAATGGTGTACTGGTTATGAGTATGGACTTGTAAGTGGGAGGACCCCAGTTCGAGTCCAGCGTATAACTGCTAAATTTTATATTTGTTTAAAAAATGTTATTAGTAAAGTAGGTGCTTCCGCCCTCGTCCGCGACACCTAATTTGGTAGTGGACGTTAAGCCCGCCTGAATAAATAGGCATTATTTTACTTTGATTATAACTTCTGTCACATCCAACAAAGCTTCTAGCGCAACTTAAATTTAAACCCAATAAACCCTAAAAATAAAATAATACCCCCCTAAAATGTTCCAAATGAAAATGATAAAGAAAAAAATTCAAAAGCCTTTTCTATAAAATGGCAAATTTGGAAATTCTACCAATCTTTCTAATATACGTTAACAGTATGCAGGTGGTAAACCCATACCTAGTCCTAAATGTAAACTAGAGGAAAGCTTAATGCTTACCGTTCGTTTCCTCAGAACCCTATCTCAGAAAAACGAAATTTTCCTTGGAAAATGCTTCAAATAAATGTGATAAGCATTTATATATGTAGATAGTATATGAGTAGTAGGAACCATTTTTTAGAAAATCCGGAAGTACTGAGGGATAAAAAAAAAACAACAAAACTATTCAGTAAAGGCAGAATTTCCGGTTGATGGATTTTTGACCAAAAAAAATAACCATAATTTGAGCTTTCTGTGATATTCTAATTTACAGACACATACTCATAAACCATTCGATAGAAACGATTTTTTTTTTATTCTTGAGGAGACCTCAAAACGTGTATTTCCGTGCAAATTAATTTCGAAAATGTAACATGATAGCAATAGATACTTCCTGTTGCTAGGAATAAGAGAAAGTTGCGTAGAAAAAACAAAAAGAACAAGAAACAAAACGAAAACGATAAGGTTTATAGTTAAAGAGACAGAGATAGGAAGCAAGCGAGAGGAGGAAACGAAATGCATAAAAAATAAATAATAATAATAGTAAAAAAGGATATTTGATTAAACAGATGATTCCTTTTATTGTCCTCTTCGAAGGATATTATATATATTTTAAAAAAAAAAATGTTGAATATTTATGTACGAATGAGATGTATTATAATTTTTTAAATGTTGGAGTTTTGCTCTGTATGTGGTTATATATATATATATATGTACGTGTGTGTGTGTGTGTGTGTGTGTGTGTGTGTGTGTGTGTATGTAAGCGCGCGTGTGTGTTGTGCGAATGATCTCTCATAGCCTCCTCTCACACTTGCTCCGACCTCTCCTCTCTCATAAAAGACTTGACTGTCATTTCTAACACTTCTCCGTTGCTGACTCATATGAAAATATTATCGCCTCTAGTTAAATATTTTTTCCCATTCTATTTTTATTTTCATTGTGCACTTGAGTAAAACAATATGTGTATATATACATATATATATCTGCGAGATATTAACTTATGTGATTTATTTACATTGTACAAATTCCTCGTTTTGTTTTTTCTTTTCTGTTTTCAAATTTATTTCGTCTCTTGAATTATATGTTTTCCTTCACTCTCTTTTAAAAAAAGAAGAGAAGAGAATTCTTTTTATTTTTTTATTTTCTTTGAAATTAAAATAGAAAATTCCAGAATTGTGCAATTTTAATCGTTCAGCATGCCCTGTTCTTTTTCATGCGAAACACAATCTCAAGTGTTCAGGTTCAGATCACACCCACCGTTTGATATAAACCGATATATCGTCCAAATTTGCAATAAATAGCCTTCGTCAGGGTAGTTACAGGTTATAAATTCATAGTTTAAAAATAATAACTAGTAACATGGGCGAAACATTTGGTTTTCATCAAACTCCAGAGACAATCTCATCCACTAGACACAAGAATGCCTAGTATTGTCCATGATCATTTGGTCTATTATTTTCTGTTAATGTTGTTAAATGGAAAGATTAAGACTATGTAACTCTTAGTGCTTTTCTAAGACATCATTAAGAGATGAGAACCCTCTTTTAATTTGCTTAAAATATTTTATTATTCTTTATATATTTGATTTGATTTACTTTATGACAATACATATATCTCCATGGAGTCACTCCTGTTATGGTCAGTCTGGCGGGCTAGGGATTCGGCCCTTCGACTCTTTATTGCTCTCTTGATTCTTTCTTTTCGAACTTCTGCCCGTTTTGGTTCTTTACTTTTTCCTTTCTCTTAGTAAGAGGAGGCATTGCGATCCATAGCAGGTATTTTGAAATTGAGCTTTCACCGGAAATATATATTATGGAATCCTCCTGTGTACAAAAACAATTCATTGTTAGCGATTGCTCTGTATGTATGCATGTATATATGTCTATGTGTGTGTGTGTGTCTATGTGTGTAGGTTAACTGAATATCTCAAAAAAACGAAAAGTCGCAAGGAACTCAAATTTAGTATTCCATTTAGGTAATATCACCGCATCAGACACGAAGATTTCGGACTTAATCCATCTATCGAAAGGGCATCTTTACTGAGTGTTTTTTTCTTTATTTTTTTGTGATTTTCTCGAAAATGGTTCCAAGGATTTTCTTTGAACTGCGTAAACGTTCTACACACATAAATACCTTTCACTCTTATTTCAAACATTTTATATCCTAGAAAATTGATTGTTTCAGGTTCCTGGCAGAGCAGTAACCTTAAGCTTTCTTCTAAAGTATCACTCCAGTACGATGTATGGTTTGGCAACCTATATAATTTTTATATACGCTAGAATTCCAAATTTGCAACAAATGGATGTACCGAAACTGCGATTTTACAGAACAGCTTGGACTGCATCTAACGCTTATTTATTTAAAAAAATTATTTTCAGGAACCTGAGTCGTTAAAATTCATAATGTTTGTTCAGTAGTATTCGGGATGTAATCATTCTCCTGTACCTGCCTCTGTTGGTGGATTAGTACTTGTTTCACTACCTGTACATTTATGTTATGACTATTGTTAGCAAACTCTGAAATTATAAGAAAATTTGTCATTTTAGGAGAAGGAGTAAGAGAAAGTCGTGTGAGAATTTCACACCCATATTATTACTTTGTCTTACTCCTAGTAAGAGGAAGTATTGTAATCGTGCAAATTTTCGATACTTCGATTTTCAAAACGGAAATATCCGTTTTGAGGGCCCATGAGTCGAAAAGTGGTTTTTAGCAAATGGTCTATGTGTGTGTGTGTGTGTGTGTGTGTGTGTTGTGTGTGTGTGTGTGTGTGTGTGTATGTATGTATGTGAACAAAAACGAACAATCGCAGAAAGTTCAAACTTTATATTCCGTTTAGATATCACCATGGGATTCGACAGCAAGTGATCTGTCAAAATTCCTCAACCGAAAAGTGCCACTTTACTGAATTTTTTTTTCTTTTAATTGTTTGCGATTTTCTCAAAAATGGTTGCAACGATTTTTGTGAAAATTGGTACATCAACTACACATAAAAAGAGCTACAACTTTTATTTAAAACATTTCTCCTGAAAAATTCATTCAAGGGTACTTTTATAGAGAGTCGGGGGGTTAGGTTGCCCTCTAAAGTGCTATTACAGTTTACTATACAATTCTATCATCCGAATAATATTAATTAGAATTAAATGTATTGTTGAAATTCCGAGTCTGAAGAAAATTGAATGACTGGAAGTGCGTTTTTACTAAAATATATTTTTCAGTGGTTTCGTATTTTCTCAAAAAGGGCTCCAATAATTTTCTTTAAACTAGGAATGTAACCTACATATACAACGTCAGTACAACTTTTTATTTGAAACATTTCTCCTGGTAAAGTCATTTAAGGGGGCTTTTAGGGGAGGGGTGGGGTTATGTTTTTTTTCTAAAGGGTTATCATAGTTGATTATACAATTCTACCATCCAAACAAAATTAATTAGAAATACATAGATGGCCAAAATTCCGAGTTTCAACACAATTAGTAAACCAGAAGTGCGCTTTTACTGAACAGTTTTTTTTCAGTTTTCCACGAACTCGGATGAATTTCATTAAATTTGGTACACTAACTATAAAATTTGTCAATTATAATTTGGAAAACTGGAATAAGAGAAAATTATGTGAGTGTATCACACCCGATTTTTTTCCATTAACGTCTTGGCTCGATAGACGCAAAATGCAGTTAATTTTAACTTCCTAGGGGATTTTACACGAAAGTTTTAGTCAAAATAGGTTAACCGGAACTAAAGTTTTCCTTAATGTTTCTTTATTTTTTAATTTTGAACATTTCTTGGAGGTTTTATGTTTGTGATATTTTCGATAATACTTCAATGATTTTCGTCAAGGTTCGCTTAATAGCTCCTATACACGAATACCACTATCATGTATTTTTTTTTAAAACATTTTCCTAAGAAAATTGAGGTTTAAAGAATGTTTGGGTTCGTGCAACTTTTAAGCTTCCCTCTAAAATGCCACGTTGCAGTACAATGTACAGTTCTATCTTCTATTTAATATTAAGGTAAATTAGTTGTATTGCTGGAATTTCAAGATTGAAGAAAATGGATTAATCCGGAAGTGTGACTTACCAAGGATTTTTCAGTTAATATGTTCAAAGTTTCTAGGGAATCTATTAAGTTTAGCTGAACTTTAAATAGCTGAAACGAGGAGACTTTCATAAGGGATGTTTTGGTATACTCTCCTATGGCCCCTTTTAACTGCAATCCCATTTAGGTAAACTTATGGTGTAAAAACCAAGATGCGTAAATATTACGGCCACCAGTATCTCTCTCTATACGTAATACTAAATCTAATTAGAGATTTATTAAATATTCCAAGTTTGATGAGTATAATTTTTCAATTATAATTGTGATAATTGGAGTAAGGGAAGATTTTTGAAGTATTTCATACCAGGTTTTATTTTATTTGCTTTAGAATGAGTCATAGAGAATCATGTGGAATTCGGGAAAGGGCATAGTTAAAATAAAAATAAATAAATAAATAAATAAAAAATGAACGAGCAGTGAAATGCAGATAAAAATTGAGTACAGTGAGTGTGAGATAGAGTGAGTTAGTGTGCGTATATTTTTGTGTGTGTGTACGTTGAGCGTACGTGCGTGCGTGCGAATGTTGGAACAGTGAGGCCAATGTACTCTTGTTTTGCACTTAGTATTGTTGTCCCCAGTTTTAAACCCACTCCGCCCAAAGACTATGTGTTTTTGTGTGAGTGTTGTGTGCGCGTCAGTACAACAGTGCGTCTATTTCTGTTAACTGTGTATGTACCTACTCTTTCTCTCACTCTCTCACACACGCTCTCTTTTTTTCTATGTACGTACGTTTGCCAGCTTTACTCTACTACTATTACTACTACTACTACAACTACAAATACGCACTCATACATACTAACGCACTTACATTTAGGCGCATGCACCAGTCTTTTCTGTGGCCCATATGTGTGAGTATCATCTCCATGCACAGCCTCTTTCTGCTTTGACTTTTTATTTTTATTTTAATTAATTAATTTATTTTTACTTTCTCTTGCTGCCGTATCCGGAAGTATCACGCTCGAGTCAAATTTCCACCCTATTCTGTCTCCCCTGCATATCCATTTTTTTTTACTATCGCTATAATTAAAAAAGAATTATCAACTGTTTCTTCAATATCATAATGATAACTGGCTACACATAATTATTATTATTATTATTATTTGACAAATATATAAACTTTTCCATTCTTCATGGTTTCTGATGAAAATATTTATCTATAATTGTTATTGACTTTTTAATTTTTTTTTTTTTAGTTCTCTAATAATAATTTTTTATTTTATTTTATTTTTTTTTAAAGTGTAAAAAGAAATAAATAAAAATATTTAAATAACCTTAATAAATCTCTCTATTAATCTATTTTAAATAAATCTGTCTGTCTGTCTGCATCATTAAAATTACTTGATTTTTCATGGACATGAATTTAAATTAAATTACTAAAGTTAATAAAATTACTTTAAATTAAATTAATAAAGAAAATTAGTGAGTTCATCAAATTGAGCAAAAATTGTAGTTTTTTTTTTTATTGGATTGTAAAATTGGAGTAAAATGAAAAGATTTTGTTTTAAAATTCGATGGTACAGTGAGTGGCCTAATTTTTACTTCCCTTTAATAATGTAAGAAAGAAATATTAACATGTGCGAAATTTTTTGCATAAAATCATGTTTTTAGCGATTGTGTGTTTTTTTTTTTAATAAATGCAAATATATAATTTTTTCTATCAGTTTTACGCAAATTTCACGAAAACGACTCCAAGGATAGTTTTTTTTTAAAAAAAAAAACTTCGCATTCTTTCGCAAATAACTTCGCATTACTTTTTATTTGCAATATTTATCTAGGATAATTGATTTTCGAGGTGATTCTGGGAGGGTGGACCAAGATTAAAGATAACAAAAAATCGATTACCAGCAAGTGCCAATTTACATAAAAGTTTTCCTAAGTTATTTGGTATAATTTTCTCGGAAAATGATACATAATGTGATCTTTAAAACTTAGGGTACTAACTGAACCGATTTAAGCGTTTAATTTGTCATATTCCTGGCAAAAGAACGATTTCACAGGTTTTCTGTGGAATCTGTTTGGATAGGTAATAAGTATTTTCTAATTGTCGTTAAATTTTGCTGAAGGTTGATAGACGGCGCTGCTTTACAGTCTTATTCAAATAAAACATTATTCTAAAAACGAACTACTATAATCTCCCCCCACCACCATCACACACACACACACACACAGATTTATTTATATGTAACATTAAGCCCACTTAAACATATAAACATCTGGTATGAAACACTCATGCGTCTCTCTTTTACACCCGTTAATACAGTTATGTATATAAAATGACAAATTTTCATTAAACTCCAAATTTTTCTCATTTCTCTCAACATACAGAGTGTATGGAAGGGTGGGGCCCACCTACCATCGTCACAGTCGTTTTCGAGAAATCCCCCCCCCAAAAAAACATCTATTCTATAAAATCGCACTTTCTGTTAATCGATTTTTTTTTCCAAATATGGAAGTTTAGTAATGTTTCTAGTGTATATTAATATTATAGAGTTGGCAGAACCGTACATTGTAGTGAAGTGGTACTTTAGAGGAAAGCTTGCGCTACCGTTCCCTCAGAACCCCCTAAATATTAAGTATAAAAGTCCGGGAAAATTTCACAAAAAAAAATTAGAATTGATAGATATTTATGTGTAATAGATAATACGCGAAATTTAAAGAAAACCGTTGGAGTCGTTTTCGAGAAAATTGCGAAAAACTGAAAAAAGAAAAAAAAATATCAGTCAAGTCACAATTGCTCGGTTTAATGGATTTTTGCAAAAAACCTTTGTGCAGTAGTAAGTATTCCTAAACGGAATACAAAGTTTGAGTTCCCTGCGACTTTCACGTTTTTGAAATATTTTGTTCACAGACAAACACGCACATAACCCCCCCCCCAAAGTTGTGTCAATCTGTATTGTGTTCACTCAGAGGTCCTCAAAATGTTTATTTCCGGTGAAAATTCGATTACGAAAATTTTATACGATCACAATACTTCCTGTTACAAAGAAATGAGAAAATTAAAAAAAAAAATTAATAAATTTGGGACGTACCTTAAAGAAGTTTAACGAGTATATATATAACTGGTTTAAAAAATTGGTGCAAATGACCCACACGACTTTATCGGGTAATTAAAGAACATATTCAAGTAATTAATTACTACCACTTTTGGCCCCTATTGTCCTCTCCTTTACTTTCACTCCTGGAACAACAACTGTATCTTTAGTAGAAACATCCAAAGATTCGTCAAATTTGGAAAATTCCGGTTTCTCAGTTTCAGCTTTTTGTTTCTATTATCAAATTAGAATTTTGATTAAGACAAGTCTTGTACAGCAAAATAAGGCCTGTTACAAGTTCACAAGGGAGGGGGGAATCATTTTTAAAAATTTACGAACTAAAAACTACGAGCAAAAATTATTCGCATTTTTTTTTTTTTTTTTTTTAACAAACGTAAATAATAGTGGTGATAAGTAGAGACAGCATAATATCTGTGGGAGTACATTAATGTAGAGATGAAGTGGCACAGAAGAGCACACAGTTGGTACACTGTGACAAGGAGAGTGTACATCATAGCGTAGAAGAGAGGGTGTGACCGAGAGAGAGCGAGAGAGAGTAAATAACATAGAGCAGTCTGGTAGAGGAGAGTGGTGGTGCACCAGAGGTCGTTTTATTGTTGCGGAGCAGGCCAAGGGCAACAATAGACAACGCTGTCTCACAACAGTGTTGCCAATCTGTTAAATCTCTCTTTTAAAGCTCCATTTTTTTACCAATGCTTCATAGATCAGAAATAAGAAATATCTGAAGTGAAACTCACTCAAACCACTTTCTCTTATTGGAGTTTGTACAAAATTGGCGAATTTTCTTTAAACTTGTAATTCTTTTTTCTCTTTCTCTCTAAAAATAAATATAGAATGATGGGGTTACATGTTGGTAGAAACCCCTTGGCAGGTAGACAAACATTTGAATGTAGTTACAATGTAGTCCAGAAGGCTGCGCTAACAACTTTGAAGAAACTTTTAAAAATTTAATGCCACAAATTCCGTAGAACCCCCTAAAAATCTTCTTCTTTTTCCCCGACAAATGTTTCAAATAAAAGGTGATTCGTTTTATATATTATAAAAACACAAAATACATATTCTGTAAAGTCGTATTTCCCGTTAATCAATTTACTTCAAATTGGAATTCTAACAATGTTTTTGTAATGTATATTAATATTATATACATGGCAGAACCATAATTAAGGAAAGCTTAACGTTACTGTTCGTTCTCGCCAGAAACACCCCCCCCCCTCCAAAACAACAGCTTTCTCAGGTAAAGATGACATGGTAAAAGTTGTTGTGGTTGGTTCCGCAGAGATATTTTCCATTTTCCAAGAAGCCTGCTTCTTTTTGTGGTCATCGACAAGTTTCGGGCGTTCGCCCATCATCAGCATGTTTGTTGTCAAACAGTGTGATAACATAGATTTGGCAATTTGACAACAAACATCATGTTGATGGCTGAACGCACGTAACCGATCGATGACCACAAAATAAAGCAGGCTGTCACGAAAAATATCTCAGATACATACTAAAAGTAATTGGTATATATACATATAGATAGTATATGAATTTTTTTTAAAAAAAAATATCGTTGGAGCCGCAAAGTTGAAAAAAAATAATCGTTCAGTAAAGTGGCACTTCCTGTTGATGGATTTTGGCCCGCTTCCTTCTTGTCGGAAGCATTAGTGGTATCTAAATGGAACACTAAGTCTGAATAGTCTGAATTTGGTATCAAACACGAAGATTTCCAGGTAAAATCCATCAACCGGAGGTGCGACTTTACAGCATTTTTTTTCCAGTTTTTCCGGATTTTCTCGAAAACGGTTCCAACAATTTTCTTTAAACTTTGCGTACACAAAAATACCTATCATTTATATTTGGATTAAATAATTGATTTTTTGGGGGTTCTGGGGTGATGGGAAGTAACGTTAGGGTTTCTTCTTAAAGCTGCACCTCATTATAATACCTGGTTTTTACCTGCTTTATAATATTAATACACATTAGAAGCATTGATAGAATTCCAAATTTGAAGAAAAATCGGTTAACCGGAAGTGCGATTTTTACAGAATAGGTTTTAGAAATTTTCTCGAAAATGATTACAACGTTTTTCTTTCAACTTTTTATGCTTGCTGCATATTTAGAAACGTATCACTTTTATTTGAAACTTTTTTCTGAAAAAATTGATTTTAGAGGGGTATTGGAGGGGGTGATATAGTTTAAACATAAATTTGCACAAGCTTTCTTAATTTTGGCATAGAGTGCTCCACATAAGACCGCTCAAGTTGTACAAAATCGCAACCATAATTATTATGGCCAGCCTAACTAAAACATTGTAAGGTTGCAATTTTAAAGAAAATTTTGTTAATTAAATTGTATTAATTAGAGTAAGAGAAAGTCGTGTGAATATTTCACACTGGATACTAAAGTAGATCTCTAATCATGTATTTCCGGTGAAAACTGAGTTTCGAAAATTTGACACGGAAAAAACTCCTCTTACTTTAGTAAAACAAATTAAAACGAAAAAAGAAGAAGAAGTAAACAGATATAAAAATAAAAAATAATAAAAAGCAGTCCACGGCTGCACTAAAGCAAGAAAATGTAAAATAAGATTAAAGGAGATTGAAGCATGCTGGCGACAACTAGGAGCCTGTGTATGCTAGTGTGTTGTGTGCCCCAAGGCCTGAATGTTGCACAGGTCACCAGCCTAATGTCATCGTACTACACAGAGGTCACTTACAATCGTATATAATAAATCTTGACTGCAGTAGTAAAATAAATCATGCAATTATTTTGGTTGTATCTCATTGAATTTTGTCTCTGATTCACCTTATGAATTTCATAAATTTTTTTTTTTTTTTTATTATAGAAAATAATTATCTACAGTAAAAGAGCAATATTCACATGATTTTCAACTTATATAAACAGAATTTTATTTAAACTCAAAAGTTGTTATAGTATATTGATTTTCCACAAAAATTTGCAGGAGCTTGAGGTTTTGCAAAAAAATTCCGAGGAAGTTAAAAACTTGCTTTCTCCAAAGTCACAATTTCGATAAACCAATTATCTTCATATTTTGTATTATGTATTATCTTTTAATGTATTTATTTTTCTACTATTATATAGAAGGCAGCAAAAAAAAAAAATGCTTCGAAATTAAGATGATAGCCATTAACGAAAAATTGTTAACGAAAATCATTCGAGAGGTTTTCGAGAAAATTGCGAGTAACTGAAAACAAAACAAAAAATCATTCCGTAAATTCCTACTTCCGGTTAATAGATTTTGACTGAAAGGTTCGTGTCAATTACGGGCGGAAGTTTGAGCCTCCTGCAATTTTTCATTTTTGAGATATTTTGTTCTCTTCTCACTCACTCTCACTCTATCACACTCTCTACATATGTTTATATATATATATAGAGAGAGAGAGAAGGTATTCACTAAAACCATTTTTTTCGTACTTAGAGAACCACAAAACATGTAATTCCATGAAAAATTATTTAGAAAATATGGCACAATCGCAATTAGCAATATTAATAATGTCTTTAGTATACAAAATATTATTAAAAAAATATAAAATAAAGATAAATTTTAAATATATACAGATATATTGTACATATTTATATAATAAAGACCAGACTTGTTTCTAAGACCCAATTAGCCCGGGTTGTTGTTTATATATGTATATGCACGGCAGTATAATTATGTTCGTAATTCACCTTTTATCAATTTATTTGTTTGTTTATTTATATTTTTAATTATTTATTTATTCATTGATTGTTAATTAGCCAAGATATAATTCAATTGCTACTACTTCTAATTGAAATTAAATCTGCGACTCCATGCCAGCTTACTGGCGTCAATTGTCTACACCCATTTAAATTCAATCAATCATATCCTCTCTTAACAACAAGTTTTCTAAATTCATTTAGAGCAGGGAAGACTACTATAAAATGGGGTAAGATCTTTTGATTCACAGTTCACAGAGTTGATTAGATGATATCCTTATAAGGCGTACGTACTATTTAAATATATTAGATCACCGATTGCTTTTATAATAATCCTCCTGTTTGTCTGATGTGCTAAACTGGATATTAATATATTAACTGTTCGGTGGCAAATTAATGTTTAACTAAATCCTTTTACATATATCCTTTTCGATCGATATCGAAAATCTGCCTCATGTTTGAATACATTTCAACTTTTATAGTTCAACAAATAGCTCGCAAATTTAAAGATAGTGCCTAATGTAATACCTCCTCCTTACTAACAGTAATAGAAAATAAAACTTAAGTTGCAACAAAAACAATAAAATTAAACATCTGTTATAGATTTTACAATTAAGACAAATTTTATTCATATTTGGAATTTTAAAAAAACTGTAAATGATACTGCAATCCTTTCCCCAAACCTTGAACACTTGAATGGCTCTACAAGAACATATCCTACAACTGGAATCTTGGCTTCGAAAAATGGTCAGTTGCTATGTTGCTAACCGCACCATCCTTGCTAATCTAAACATTACTTTCGTTAACCATCTAGCCTAAACTCGTTTCCTTAAATTCCATTCATCCACAATTGCTCATCCTAATCCTTTAATTCACCAGCTTTCTTCAAACACTATTCCCAACAAATCCACAAGGGGGCTGAAGAGAAGATGGCCCCGTGATCACCTTATTGAATAATTTCTGATAGTGGAGTGCCGTTGCTGGATGTCTTCTCCAATCCACCACTCCTGTTGTTTAAGAAGTTGCCATTTAACATATTTTTGCACTGTACCTTTGCAGTTATAAAATATAAATAAAAACAAAAAACAAAAAAGAAGGAAAAACGTCTAGTAGCTTTTAATGTTACACCAAAAATGTAGATAACGTGGAACCGTAATTGTATTTTTCTTGGGTTTTTTTGCAGGACTGAGAAAGGAGCTACCCCCCCCTGAATGTGATTATGACACTTGGTATGCTAACTTCACAGATAAAAATGTCTATAAAACGTTTTTCCAAAAAACAAAAAAAATTATTTGGAATAGTTATGCGGAATTTGTGGCATTAATTACAAATATTACATGTAGTAGTTGGTTCAGTGTTTTTAGAGCGCTCTAGTGGGCCATATAATAATCACCACTTCTCTACCTGCCAATATTAGTAGGTTGGTACTTTATCCCCCACCACCTCGATATGTATGTTAGGATAAATACGTAAAATTTGAGTTTAAAAAAATTATCATTTTATATAATTGAAAAAAACAGGAGTAAGAGAAAGTTGTTGAGTGATTTTTTTTCAACTTAGATTTCTTTTTTATTTATTAAGTGGAATGTTGCGATTGTGCAATTTAAAAAAAAAATATAGAATCAACAAGTTTTTGCAATCTTTTTATAGAAATGCAATTTAATAATAATGCACATATATAAATAATGGTCGCTAAGAATGGAAATTTATCGGATTGCACTTGTATTTTAATTAATTTTACCTTTTTTTTTATCCTATTCTTTTGTTTACTTTATTCATTAGGTAGAAGAAGGCTTATACAAATATGCAATGGCAGTTTTATTTTTTTCCTTGTTTTGTTTATACAAGGACAGATTACATTATTGATTGTCGTATGCATTCGCTTTGAATGCAGTCAAGTTGCACAATCATTTTAATGTGCATAATATTGATGTAAAGACGATTAGGAGAAGAACAAAAAAAAAAAACAAAACAAAACAGAATTAAAAAGAAACAGCAGGTGGTATTTCTGCAAAGTAATCGAAGAATAAGTAAAAGAAGCAGTTCCATCGTCGTAGTTGTTCAGCAACTTGATGATGATGTTGTTTTATTTTGACAAAGACCGGTTCTGGTTTTTTTTCTTCGTTGCAAAAACATCGGACATAGAAGGACCCAACACATAAGCAACGAAAAAAAGAACAAAAATATTGAAGAGAAGTGGATGTACTTTTTAAAAATAAAATTGCTTGTTCGCTTCCTTGTTCCTTCATGTTTATTTTATATACTTGCTGCTTAGTCTTTTTATTATATATATATATATTCTTTATTTATATTTCTATTTTATAATCGCTTTTTGTCTTTCAATCATCTTACCAGTTCTTCTTCCTCTTCTACTGTATGACATAATAATTGTACGTAGTTTGGGACTGGTGCAGATGTCGTTGCGCAGTTATTTCTCAAACAAAATCTTCATCACATCTGCCATTTAGTATGATTTTTTTTTTTTTTGCACTCTCCCTTGCTTTTGTTTATGCATCTATTTATTTTTTCATTCATATATTCATTGAATTTTTTTTTAATTCACCACTGAGAGAATGCGTGTTTCATACGACTGTGTAATAAATAACTGGGTCGTTGTGGCGGGAATTCTTATTTCCATATATTTCTTGTATAGTACCTAAACGAAATCTGGTACGGAACATATTCACACGGCTTAAAAAATTGCCGAATTTGATTTTAAATTTTAAATTGTTTAATTAAGCGCCCTTAAAAAAAAAAAAAAAAAAAAAAAGATAGCGCCAATAACATTTTGAAAAACCCAATAAAATTGGATATCTAACGTCACAGATACTTCAGAAATCTTTCCTCTATATTCTCTTCATATTAGATGGTATAGTAGTGCCTAAATGGGATACCAAGTTTTGAGCTCCTTACGGCTTTCTCGTGTCGGAAATATTTTGTTCACACACACACACACACACGCACACACACACACAAATCATTCGCTGAAAACAAATTTTTCTAAATTCACGGAAGCTCAAAACATGTATTTCCGGTAGAAAATTGAATTTCAAAAATTTGCCACATGATCGCAGCACTTCCTTTTACCAGTACTAAGAGAAAGTATAAAAAAAAAAAACAACAAAAAAAAACGAAGCAATAAATTCTTGAATGAAAAGTTCCCGCATAATTTCCACTCGTTGTACGTCCTAAAATAAATTTTATTGATAAAGTATCAAACAAATGTATTAGTTAGTACATAACCAGGCCAATTTCGAAATCATGTGGTGTCTGAAAATCGTATACAACTGACAAAAAACAGATAAATTTACTAATTTTGAACTCCCGGTAAGTTGTTTTTTTTTTTTTTTTTTTCAACATATACTTAATACTCATAAAAAGCCAAATAATGAAAATGATGTCAGTAATTGGTGGATATTTTTAGATCACCTTAGATCATTTAACTTTCGTACTACAATGATATAATTGTATGTTCACTAGTATTACTTTAAAACATGATTTATATTTTCATTTTACTTTACTTTTTTTATGGAACTGTATTTGAAATTGTATAAGACAAATTCCATTTATTATTCCTTTTATTTGGAGTGGAGGGCTAATAAACCCAGCCTCAAAGGACCCATATAACCACCCCAAAAAAATAATAACAATTACCGGGTCTGCGGCAAGAGTCCAGATTCAGGTTTTGCCCACTTAAGTTTCACCATAGCCCGAACAAATCTGAACTGAGCTGTAAAGGGAAACAGCCTAAGCCTTCCACGGACACCCTGTTCTGACCAAAGATCTTGAACCTAACTTCTTCTCAACCCAAGCAATCTGTCATAAGATAGATGGGGGTTTCTTTCTCTGTCTCATATACTTGACAAAAAGGGATCCAGTATGAGCCCCATTGTGTAGAAGTAGGTATGTGCACCTTAAACCACAATGCCCAGTAAAGGATCCAACCGGATGCCTGTGAGAGTTTCATGAAAGACACGGCAACATCTCACTAACAACCCCGTCCATACCCCCACCCGCCCGCCAGTGCGCATCTTAAACTTCCGACAATCCAAAGGGTTCATCCATAGGGATAACAAATTCCATACTAATAATCATCCTAAAAGTAATTTTTTTTACTGGGATGATGAATTTTGAACCTTTTATTTACAGCCATGAATTTATTTTATTTATTTTTTCGTTAGTTTATATTACAATCTTTCCCGACGTTTCAACACTACACGTGTCATTGTCTAGGGATGCTTTCTTTTACAAATACTCTGTTAAAATTTTCAATGTAGTATATTGTTTATTTTGTAACTAATACCAAGGCCTCGTTTTTATTTTTATTATTTAGATTTTTGATTTTGTAACATTGATGTGTTACAATCCTTTGTTTTTTATATTTATGTTAATTTACTAAAATTTAGTCGCCTTAAGTATTTGTTTGTGTACCATGTGGTGTATTAGTTTTGTGACCATGTGGTTTCTATTTTATTCATATGAGTTTTATTTTAATATTTGTGGTTTCTATGGCTGTAATATTTGAGTCACTTTACTAAACGAAGGTTCATGGAATAAGCAACATACTACATTGAAAATTTTAACAGAGTATTTATAAAAGAAAGCATCCCTAGACAATGACACGTGTAGTGTCGAAACGTCGGGAAAGATTGTAATATAAAATAATGAAAAAAATAAATAAAATAAATTCATGGCTGTAAATAAGGTTCAAAATTCATCATCCCTGTAAAAAAATTAAAATAATAACAGCCAAAAACTGCACATCAAAAATCACCTAAATGTAAAATTACCTTTACGGTTTAAGTAAATTTTTTAGGCATTTTCAAGATATTTCCTGATGTATCAGAAATTCAGAAGATAAATTCTGAAGATCAGAATTTTGAAATTAAGTTTCCTTGGAAAAAAATTTACGTTGAGGTCGTCTGGCTAAGAGAAAGTAATAATTTTAAACAGAATACTCTGCGGATTTGATGTTTGAGCGGATAAGCGGAAAAAAAAAAATCTGGTGCGATACGTTCACACCATTTTCTCCTAATGAAATTTACATTGTTTATATAGTTTTTACTGACTGATTTCCTTAAATCTTGGAATTTTCACTAAAATTAACTGACTACAATATTACATGTTTAGCAGGAGGACCTAGAGTAAAAACTCTATGATTGAAATATCTGAACCATCCCTGAAAACTGTCTTCTTCAAACTCAGAATTTTAGCAACATATTTAATTCTTCTTCATGCTATATTGATAGGAACAAATTATATAAGAAAATGGCTGTATAGAGGAAAGAAGTGACAGTATAATGTTACTTTCTCCATAGTGAAATGAATTTTCCAGGAAGGTATAAGGTTTCAAATAAATGCTCTTAATTTTGGTGTAATTGATACTAAAAAGTTTAAAGAAAATCCTTGGATCAGAGACAAATCCGAGAAAACAATTGCAAAAAGAAAAATTTAATAAATCCTTTAGAGAAAGTTGTAACAACACCCCGTTGAATGATTTTTATCTAAGAAACTTATTGGGCGGAGGTCAACTGGGTAGAAGTTAAACGTAATATCATGTGTTTTCTACGATGTTTCATGAATTTTCTACGATTTTTCTACTTCTTTTTTTTTAATTATGCTGACTTTACATACAAACCAATTTCAAGAAAACAATTTTTCACACTCAGGGTCCCTCGAAAACGTGTATTCAAAGAGTGTTCCATTTTCCCCCAATACCAAATGAGTTAAAAACTTTCCCTTGTTGATTCGAATTTTAGATTTACTTTCCATGAAAAATAGATGTTCCATTTTTTTTTTTTTTTGGAAAGTCATTCATTCAACGATGGATTTTTATTACTAATAAGAAATGATCTGGTTGTTTACAAACATAATTGATATTTAGAACTATTGTAGGAACTTGAAAAAAGAAACTGACTTACGGTCAGTACAAAAACAATTCCCCGTCTAATGTAGGAATATAATCCTCTTTATTCGTCCTTGGCCTGGCTCTCCTTTGCACTTGCTTTGTTCAAACAGCTTGTGCGAATACCCTACCCATTCTCCGCTCCTTTTTACACCTCTACAGTTACGCAATCGTTTGTCTGCTTTCGCTTTCTTGTTCTCTCTCTCTCTTTTGTTCTCTTTTATTTTACTCGTATATATATATACCACCTTGAATGTTGTGAAGTAAACTGAACATTCACTTGTGCGCATGATCATTACTTACGTCACTAGGCAGCACGCACACACTAGTCAGTTTATCGTAATTTTTTTATTTTTTTTTACTTTTTTGCTTTGGTATTTGTTTATTAATGGGAGTAATTGTTTATCTTTTTCTTTTATTACTCTCATTTGCTCTGATTATAAACTCGCCTCTGCTTGGATAAAGAAGAATTTATAAATTAAATTAGCAAAACATTTTGGCGCCTAATGAAAAAATAAAAAACAAATCAAAATAAAAAATCTATTTAGTATTTTATGAGCATGCATTCAAGGAAATGAGGGAATGGTGATGAATTGAATGGATCATGATTTTTAAGAAGGCTTTTCTTAGTTCAGATATTTAACATAACGAAAATGAAAATGTAACAACAAACTTTATTTACAAAGTACATCTTGCTGTAATTTACTCGTCCAAATTCTTTGTCTTTGGAGATAAAAACTAGGAATTATCTCGCAAAGAAATTACTACCACCATCAGGAGCAATAGTAGATAAGATCTTAATTTCCCTCTGCTGGAGATAATTATCCAATAAAATAGATTAAAATGTTTGTTTAACCAATTAAGATGTTTAATTAGAAAGGGTAACAATAGAAGATTAGCATAAAAGAAGCTTATGAAATGTATATAACGGGGAAAAAGATGTCTTTGGCAAACAAGGGCAAAAAAGAAGCCTTAAAATATTAAGTACCTAAATTGGGGACAGAGACAACAGTTGGTGTGTGTGTGTATTTTAATAGGAACTTAGAAGTAGATCCGGTTGTGCAAAAGCACCTGAGACTGTGTCAGGCGGTCAGGAAAGAACCACAGATTAAATGAGCAAATAAAATATCGGATTTGAAAGACTTTTTTTTTTAGAAAACGTTGTTTGTGAAAAAAAGGAAAATACCCCCGAGTTTCTCATATAAATACAAAATAAATATTTTATATGATTAAAACATCACATAACTGCAACTAAAATACTTTCATAAGGATTAATCTAGCAGGTAGAAATCTGGTAACAAAACTAATAATGCAGGAGTTTTAGAGCGACAGAACAGTCTTGTTGTTCCACTGGACTCTTTAAATAGTCTTTATAAATCGGTAGATGATTCTTCCTTGACTTGTTAGCGACTGTTTGAAAGTTGTTAAGACTGCCGCCTAGATGTGATGTTGTTTCCTTTTTAATTACCCCTTCTTTAACTTGCCAAAATATCTTTAAGATCTTAAGGTGTAACTTAAAATCCTTCCAGAGTTTGGGGGTAGTTGTAAATGTAGTGCATCTCGTCCGCGAGCGTATGTTTTTTGGCATGCATTTAGACAACTTTATCAAAATTTTGAAAAGCATTGTTCCTTAAACTACAAAACGAAACAAATCTTGAATAGCGTGGAAGATAGGTAAACCTAATGTGGAATGGATGGGAATATCTTCTTTCATTAACTCCCACAATTTACTAGTCCACATTTTATTTTTTCTTTAACTTCCTGAGACTTGTAAATAAAGAATGATCGGACAAAGTGATCTGGTCGAGATTAGAAAAAGCAAAAATAAAATAAAAAACTCTGTGATGGAAACTGAATCTCTTACTAAAGATTCTTAATGAGAGAAAATCTTAATGAGAGAAAATCTTAATGAGAGAAAATCTTAATGAGAGAAAATCTTAATGAGAGAAAATCTTAATGAGAGAAAATCTTAATGAGAGAAAATCTTAATGAGAGAAAAATTAGAGGAAAATTTTACGGTGTAATAAATTTTCGAAATTGAGTTTTTATCGTAAATGTATGTTTTGAAGCCACCTGAGCATATTCGAAAAATGTTTTTTTTGGCACATGATCTGTGTATGTATTTGTGCATATTTTTGTGCTTTAAAAATATATCTCAAAATCGAAAAATTGCAAGTAGCTTAAAGTTGACTTCAATAGTTTTTAGTTTTCTATTCCATTTCCTCCAAAATGGCCTACACATTGTCTTGCTAAACAATTCAGGAGTTTACTTTCTGCTGCTCTTCGTTTAGCGCACAAAAATCTCAGAAACAGTGCAGTGTATTGAAGTGAGTGAGAGTGCGAGAGGACATGTACTGTCCAAGGTGAACTAGGCTCCTCTCCTTCCTATCCTGTGACAGTATGGATGCTTTTTGTCTGTTACTTCCCACTTTATCCCGGGAATACATTCACCATAAATCTTTTTTGTAAAAAAAAAAAAAAAAAAAAAAAAAAAAAAAAAAAAAAAAAAAAAAGTAGGACACACCTCCTTGCGTCGTAAATATACGAGAGATTTATTATTTTTTGTTTTTCTGCTTTGACACCAATACTATAATTTTCTTGGATTTATATCTACAAAAAAAAAAAAAAAAAGTAAAAAAAAATGTTACAAAATCCGACCTAATTTATAAATGGAGTTTTTTCTTTTTATACCTTTTTTATATAAAGAAAAATACGCACACAAATATACTCGTGTATATATATAATAAAATCTCTTCAGCTGATCTAATAAATATTTATATTGACAACTATCAAGTTGGCATTGTATCGTAGAAAAACATGTTGTTACTCATTAAATCAATTTTTTTTATATGTAATTAAATATTAAATAATATAAATTACTACTGTTTGGCTTGATAGTTTCAATGTTAAGGGCGTGATTAAATTTAATATATATTATTTTGTCTCCTTTTTTATATTATAAATATATTTATTTTTATTACGTTAATAATAAAGAATTTTATTTTATTTTATTTTTGTTTTTGTTTGTTTAAGTGAATAAATTAACGATATTGTCAAATTTTTGAATTTGAGTTTTCACCGGAAATTACTTGATTTAATGTTCACTTGGATATTTTTCCGGAAAAATATTACAGATCAAATTAAAAAAAAAAAAAATTCAATGTGTTTCAGTTAACATTCCAAGTTGAAAGAAAATTGTTGAAAACGTTTTCGAGAAAATTCCAAAAAATTCCAAAACCTATTCTGTACATCCGGTTTTCTTCGAATTTGGAATTCTATCGATTCTTCTGTAGATATTTACATATATGATATACATATATAGTACACGAAGTTTAAAGAAAATCGTTAGAGCTATTTTCGAGAAAATTACGAAAAACTGTGGAAGAAAAAAATGACTATTCATTAAAGTTGCACTTCCGGTTGATGGATTTTTTTTGCTCGAAACGTTCGTGACAGATGCGGTGCAATACCAATAAACCTAGAATACTAAGCATGGAGCTTCTGGCAATTTTTTTGTGTTTTTGGTTTTGTGATATTTTGTTCACGCAAACATACTCATGCAGTACATTTGTCCAGGAAGTATCATAATATGTATTTCCGGTGGAAATTCAATTTCAAAAATTTGACACGATCGTAGTAGAAAGGTACTTCCTCTTACTAGTGAGTAAGAGAAAAGTAATATATAGTTCCCACTACCTGGCGGATAATAGTATTACCTAAGTTCTAGTTGAAATTAGGACTTTTAAGGGGGAAAATCAGTAGATTTTTTTATTTTTTTTGAAGATATCCGTTTATATAAGGAAGTGTCGAGATACTAGTACTCCGAAGAGTCTCGAGATTGTCTCCGAAAGTATCGAATGCTGAATAATGAAACTTGTAGCGATATTATTTTTTTTTTTAACATATGTTGCTAATATGGAGAGGTGAAGGCGCTGAGTTCATGTGTCTTCACTTCCAGGTTGGTGTTAGAATGTTCTAAAAGACTGGAAGAGCTTTCTTCTCTGAAGGAAGTCCTTGTAGTTTGGGTTCCAGGACACGTGGGAATTTTAGGGAATGAGGAGGTGGATAGGTTTGCCAAATTAGGCGCCTCTCTCCCTTTCATTGGTCCCGAGCCTGCTGTTGGCGTATGTTGTGGCACATGTCTGTCAGCCTTCCAGTCATAGACAGCTTCACAGCATTCAACCTTATGGATGAGCTCAGTTGGTTGTCAGCAGTCCAAAATGCTCATCCGGGATCCGGACAGGGCTATTAGTGAGAGTTGCTGTGTCTTTCACGGAACTCTCTCAGGCATCTGGTTGGATCCCTTACTTGGACATTGTGGTTTAAGGAGACATCTCTACGTAATGGGGCTCACGCCGGACCCATTTTGTAGAATCTGTGAGCAGAGGAGGAAACACCCATCCATCTTATGACTGTTTGCCTGGGTTGTGAGGAAATTAGGTTCAGGACCTTTGGTCGCAACAGGATGTCTGTGGAAGAGCTTAGTTTATTTCCTCTTAAGGTTATTGTCGGATTTATTTGGACTGCGAAGAATCTTAGATCTGGATCTTCGGGTCTAGATATTTGTTCTAGACCCAATTTGTTGTTGTTGTTCTTGGGGTAGCTGTATGAGCCCAGTGGCTTTGGATAGCGTAGGGTTTGGTCCCTCCCCACAGACAAATAATAATAATATAGAGAGGTGGTTTTACTAGTTTATATCTGTGTAGCTGTAGAAAACTTTTTCCGTCTACCTGATACCTGATATTATTTCTAGTGTTAATGTCGGATCGTAAAAATTAATTAATTTTCTGTATCTTTAACTCGTATACTTGAAGCCAATAACACGTATAATGCGGATAATACGTTTGTGTCGTTTAAGAAACTCCAGTCAAAAATCCCGCTTTACTTATTTCCATTTCTCTTACAGTTCTAAGAGAAAGTATTATGATCTTGCAGATGTTGTAAAACAACCAACCTCTGGCAATATACGTTCTGAGATTCTAAAATTTCTTGGGGTGGGGGGATTGGCTAACCTTTTTGAGATGTCCTAGATGTCCTCTATTTTCTATTCTACTGTATTGTAATTTTCTCGGAAACGGCTCCAAAACAATTTTCCTGATAACAGTGCACTATATCTATATATATATTTTTTTTTTTCAACTTTTCGGTAAAAATTAAATTCAGAAATGCAGAGCATCTTTGGAAGTTAAGATGTTAAACTATATACCTCTAAAGTACCACATCAACTTATATATTGCGCGATTATACTGTCGATATAAAAACCACATTAAAAAGCATTAAAGATAGCATAATACTATCCGAGATTGGAGTTAAAGAAAGTTATGTGATTATTTCCCATTTATACCCGTTAGATTTCATCATAAAATAGATGTAGATTGGTAGATATTTCATTTTATAATGTCTAGTTATTCCTATAAAGTCATTCGACTTCCTGGTTCAACTCTAATTAATGCAGTAATCATGTAATTTACACTCTCTCGCATTTATACTCGTATATAGATGCGTGTGTATGTGTGTGTGTATGTATATGCTAGCTATTAGAGTGATAGTTTAGTAAAAGTAGTGGGGGGGGGGGAGGACGATGAAAAGGTTTTGTGATTTCTCACTTAAACCATGCACTCGCTCCTCACCCTTCCTCTCTGTCTCTCTCTCACACTCACACACAGACACACCACACCCTCCCACCGTAATAATAGTGAGAGGTGCTTTTAGCTTACGCGATTGACTAGCATGCAAATCACATGGATTATTTCTAATCAGATAGTATATTTAGCCAATCAATGTTTTAATGGCATAGGTTAATCCATACAATATTATAGTTACATAATCCAACAAAACCAATCCACACACTTATGTCCATGCCAGGCGTGGCTTAAACCAAAATTATAGTTCTAAAACATTTGCCCATACAGAAAGTAAATGCCCAAAAATATTTGTTAATTTATAACAAATTTGTTTATCTTAAATATTATTTAGTGGTCAAGAACCATCATCATATTTGTTGGACCATGTAGTAGGAATGGAAGAGACGGATCTAAAGCAGAGAGAGAGACACACAAAATTGAGAATCTCATTCGCTACTTAGGCCAGACTAGAGTGGGAGACTCTGCATATATAAGCTGCGCTAGCCCTAAAAGGAACAGTCTTTAGAACAGTTTATATAGCAGTTAGAACGCGTCAGCAACCAACTAGTACTATTCTGTTCACTCACTCTAAATCTCTCGCTACCTAATTTCTATTTACGTGTAAAATCCTCGCAGTTTTGTGCCTCCAGTTAATTATACATTGTTCAGCATTCATTCTAGCTTATTTCTCAAAAGCTCTTCTTCACCTTATTTCTCTCCTCCTATTAAAGACCTATTGTAGAATATCAAGACTAGCTCCTCTATCAATCGCCTACAAAATGGAAGCTTTAGAATTAAGTCTGACGATACAGATTCCCTAGAAGCCCCAAAAAACTTCTTCTTCTTCTTTTCTTCCTGAGAAATGATGTTCAAAAATCGGAATTCTAGCTGTGCATTAATAAATAATGCATATAGCGAGTATTATATAGCTGGCAGACTCGTACATCATACTGAGGTGCACTTTCTGCATTTCGAGAAAGGCTTTCCCCTGAAATCCACAAAAAAAAACAATTTCCCCTAGAAAAATGTTTTAGGTAAACTACCGTCTCAAAATTGAAAATTTTATTGTTTTTTTTTTAAATTTAAAAAGATTTAAATATTAGATTATATCATAATAGAAGTATGTAACTATAGTACATACTATAAGTATATAACTAAAAAGTGGCCTCTTCTCATTCCTCCTCAGTTCTCACTCTCTCTCTCTCTTTTCTCTTTTTTAATTTAAAAACTTAGATTATGCTTTCTATCACAAGTGACAAAAAGTAAATGCAGCCATTATTTTTGCTCACAAGTGAAGTAAAGTAATATTATTCAGTTCTAACTAGCCCGACATCTAGTGGTAATAAATGAAAACAATACCCACCATTTACCAATACCATTTGAAAACTAACCCCAAACAACATCGTATTTGAGGTTATACTGAAGAGAGCAGTTTATGAACAGAGGGGGTATTTGACTTGAATTAAAGTGCATTCTCAGTATTTGAAACTTTTCATATTTTTACCTTCTCTGGCTACTGTAAGAGAAAGTGTTTCATTTCATATCAGTTCTGAACAGTTTAATTGATTTTAAAGAAAATTTAATATTCAACACGTGATTAAAGTATTTCTGCTATTCGATAAATTACATTAGCAAATATTATTATATAAAGTGGTAGCACTGAAAGAGCAATGAAAGGGGTTAAGCCTGACAATATAGCTCTGTCTCTTAGATTCACCCAAAATTCTAATTTCCCAAAAATATGTTTTGAATAAAAGTGATAGGTATATGTAATGATTATTATTCAGTTCTCTAGATAGAGGTCTCACAAAGCTACAAATTATGGTGGTAAGTCTCATTGTATGATTCTCCTATTTCCGAGAATCTTGACAGAAGAAAAGTATTTAGCAATAAATTTTAAAGTTGGATAACAATGCTGAGAATGTAGGCAATCAAAGAAATATATCACTCGTTGCTTAGAATCTTGAAAATCGAATATTTTTCCGCAATAAGAGAAAGGAAAAATAAACAATATTAGACCGAATAATATTTACGAAATCGGTTAAATTTCATATTCAAGTATATGGTGGTGATTGATATAAGTGGGAAGCGAATGTCAACAAATCATTATTGAACGATAGTTGTTGACCTTGAAGGCAAGATAAATTGCTTTATGGGTGATTTGGTTGCCTCACTGCATATAAATTATTATCATTTTTTAATGCTTTGGTCATTAATGATTAGAAGAAGTTTAATCTATTTTTTATTTTTTTAAATAAATGTAATCAGTAGTCATAAAGTAATTAACATTAACTTCAGTGACAGTACATTATAGATATTGCAGAGTGATGCGTAATAACATAGAACAATGGCGTGCTATGAGAGTACCAGCTGCAAGATGCAGTTGTATGCAACAATGCTGTATGTGTGTGTGTGTGTGTGTGTGTGTATGATATGGGATAGAGAAGTTTATGTGTGCGCCACTTAGGGTTATATTTGAGGGTGGGAGATAGAGGGAATGTGTGTATGTGTGTGTGTGTGTGAAGAGAGACAGAGGGAGACAGTGGTTGGTGGGTGGATACAACAACTCTGGGAGAAGTAGGCCCAGAGAATAGGCATATACTGACGGTGTTGGGTTTGTAGGACGGAAGGTCGATAGGCACGCAGGTAGTGGGAGTCGTCAGCCTGCACTACCGACTATCGCGCCGGCAATGGAGCAACCTAACCAAGCCTACCGGAGCCCCGGATCAATAAACACCTCATTCCAACTAGCCTGTGTGCGTGTGTAAGTTTGTTTGTGACCGTCTATCCCTCTCTCTTGTCCACTAGACCTTAGTTCTTTCTTTTGGGCGATTGTCCCTCCCTCCACTAAGTCCGCGCACTCAATCGCTCCAGCATCAGCATGATCATCTTCTTTGTCATCACCATCATCATCATAATAATCATCATCATCATCTTCTACTTGAAATCCTCTTCCTTCTTTTTACTACATCATCAACTTCCCCTTTTTCTTGGAACAACAACAACAGGACACCCAAAACAACAAACTACATACAGGACTTTACTGCTCATAACTTCTTCATTCTTCCCTCTCGTATAAACTTCCCACTTTTATATCTTTATCCTTGGAAACCATTTACTTCATATGCATGGTAATATTCATCGCTTCAGCTATAGGCACTTCAGTTTCTTTGATGAATTTCTTCTTCCATTAATTAACTTATTCTAAGAATATTTTTTTAAGACTAGTTATGTTTTAACACGGATTCGTATAGTACTTAGAAAGAAATCTAATGTCATAATATCGCCTCCTTTCTAGAACTTCAATAAAACAAATCAAATTTTTTTAAAAAAGGTTTGAAATGAAATAGTGATAGTTGAAATATAAGAAATCAACTATTATCAAATAACTCAGGACCCAATGCCTTTTTCGTGGACTGAAGATGTACCGGTATAAGTGAGTTAAATGAAAATGATAGACCTAGGCTATAATAATACAAAGTTTTAAGAAAATCGCCGAAAAAACTGGAAAAAAAAAATTTACAGCCTCTGGAAACCTAGTCTTCAAGTTACCTCGAAACTGAGCAATACGATTTTTTCTTACAGCAAATTCGCAAACTTCGCGTGAAAACTTTTTGAGTTTATATAGTATTCTTTATTAGATCGTGTTCAATTTTCAGATAACAACTTTTACAGAGCATAATTTTGTGGAAATGATGTTATATTCAGAAACGCTGAACAAGGTCTATTTGCTTTACAAGTGAAATATCAGCATCTAGAAATTATACGATAATAATAAGGCGATGGACATGAAAAGGTGTACTCATAAAAAAATAGTTTGAAATTTATCAGTTCTTCAAGAAATACTCAGTACAGAAGAAAGAACAAATTTATCAAAAAGTTTCTATATAAGATATTCACTGCTTCTGAATGGCAAGGAAGACAGAGTTTGATGAAATCCAAGGAAGTTAGGAAAACTTTTTTTTATTTTTTATTTTGGTGAAGAGATTTGAAGGAAAAGATGGAAATCTAATAAAAGAAACTTTTTTCTTTAGGTCAATATGTCAATAGAATGTCTCCGTTTCTTCGGAGAGAGAGAGCGTGCGTCAGAGAAAGAGAGATAGAGATATCTGTCATTTTCAATTTTCCTAAAAGATTTCCTTTTAGAGATCCCCTGAGAATGGAGAAAGAAATGTTTTAGTTTACTGTCTTTAAATGTCTGTGTGTATGTTTTTTATCACAAAAAAAAAAGAATCACAAGAAGATCAATGTTGATAATTAGTTTATCACAAGGATCAGCTCACAAAATCCATCAACCATGAATGTACGATTTAGTGGGCGATTTCGACACCATCGTTATCAAAAGATTGTTATTTATCATTAACATTCAATCTGTAGAATTAAACTGGATATAAGACGAAGTATAGTTTATTGTATCATGAACAAGAATGTCTGTAGGCATTTTTACAGAATGTCCATTTTCTTTTTTTGTTTTGAATTGTAAAAGCCCAAGAAAATTTTATTATGTGTTATTTTTTTCTTTAAAAATATTTTTGAGCCCAATTTCTTACTGAGGAAAGTGATGTACCAAGTCAGGTTACGAGGTCTCTATGAATGAACAGAAATATTGTGGTTGTAATGAAAATTATTGAAGTGATGATGAAAAAGAAAACAATTCCACATGTTAGTAGTAAATTGAGACTTACTTTTCCCATCTTCATTGCGGTATAGTTGGGGCTTAACTCATTTTTTTTAGCCTGCAGAGATACTATCTGAATGTTGCAAAATACAAAAAATTGCAGAGAATGAAAATACTTTACTGTCAATACAACTACAGTGCGGCTGCTCAAATACATCGAGATGCTGCTACAAACAAAGCATACTGATCAATGGAGGGGACGTAAAATACATAAAACAATGAAAATATGATAATATAAAAACTATACATACAGATGTATAGGGTCAAAACCAATAAAGGAATAGGTTAGTAACAACCTCGTCGATAATAATATGCATATACAGTAAACTCCCGATTATCCGGGCTAATGGTGGGGAGAGGCAGCACGGATAATCGAAAAACACGGATAATCCGAACTATAATTATTTATTTCTTACAGCATATTATACATTTCTAAGGCAGACAATTATTTTAACATGTTTAATGCTCATTATTAGTAAGAAAATCTGTGATTTTGGTTTTGTTTGCAGGAATCTTTTAATTTTTTTTAATATCATTTTGAATTTTTCTAAGAGCTATTATGTCGTTATACTCGAATTCCCATTTGTCGATGTACTCCAACAAAGTGTCAACAGAATTCAGGGCCGTATTGTGAATAATGCGATTGATAATTTCTTCTTCTCCATTTTCAGCTTCATCCTCTTGCTCTTCTGGTTGAAATGAGATCGGAAATAATATCCGCGTCACTCATTATTTGAAAACCTCCATCACATGAAACATGATCTGACAACTCCTCAATATTTTCACTATCAACATTTTCAAAGCCATCTAAATTTGCCATTAACTCACTCATTTCAGATACTATTTCACTTGTATCGGGCTCGATAGAATCCAAAAAATCCTAACTAAAAGCAGTCCAGCTGACTTCAGATACCCCACCACCCCCACTTTAAACATCTAAATACGAACACGTGCACTGCGAGCTAATATGAAACATGAAAGCGAGCTAATATTTAAAAAATACATATACATATAATTATTTTTTTAAGTTAAATTCATGCACGGATAATCCGAAAACCGGATAATCCGCACACGGATAATCTGCAAACCGGATAATCCGCACACGGATAATCGGGAGTTTACTGTATATGTAATCATATAAGTCCTATAAATATTAATAGCGATGATTATGGATTATTCCCAAGGAATCAAAGATGATAACTTCACTTATTTCTGGAAGTTCCTGCTCCATGTTCAGCTCCTTGAAGAAGTCCGCTGTTTTCCTTGGGATTGTATTTCTAGAACTGAACTAAAATCCCCTAACTTGATATTGCCTCTCTCCATGTTGCTCGTGGAATTTCTCCTATAAGTAGGGGATACACTTCTCTTATATTTTCCTCTTTTCCAGGTTTATTTTCTCCGTTTGTCCTGGATCGCTGGACTCGAACCTTATAGTAAGATCGATAATAAGTGCTTTATTGCTCCTGCTTTTTATAAAAAAAAAAAACCTCAGTTTACGGAACCACAATCATGTTAATTTTTTGTTTCTTCATCACTACCTTTTTATAATTTCATATAATTATATGGAATTTCTTACATTATAACCTAGAAAAAGATAGAAATTTCAATAATGACATGTAATGGTGTCAAATCCTCAAAAGAAATAATAAATTTAATAAAAGAAAAGTATTTTCGTGAAAAATGAATTTGGAAAGTTTGACATGATGGCATCCCACTGCACAGCATCAAAAAAATCATCTAATCTTTGTCTTAGCAAAAATAAAAGGAATAGAAACCCTTGAGTTAATCTAATTAATAACTAATTAATATAGTTAATTTATATAATAAATTTCACTAAGTTAACAATCTTTCGCACCACCTGTGGACGTGTTAGCTTACTAATTAATCTAAATTCTCTTTGCAGAGTAGAGTAATCGTGTTTTTTTTTGTTTTTTTTTTGCAAACTGGGAAAACCATTTCCCTCTCTATATTTTCATTATTTTGAAACAAATCCTCTAGTTTTCATTTTTCCAAAACTTTCGGTTCATTAACAATCTACCAAGAAAGGACCAGAAAATATTATCTACATATAAACTGGGATAAAAATCCATTTGTGATTGGTCACAGTTTACATGTAATTTTGTTAAACTTACAAAAAGTTTTCCGAAAGTTGTGGAAAACTAGTAAATCATATTACTAGTTCGAAATATAATAAATTGACTTCCACTTTGTAGCAAAACTTACTAAATTGTTACACTATAGTGTTTTTAAAGTAATTGGAAAATGTAATAATGGTATTGCAGAAATAATTGGTTCATTGTGGCTTTTTCGCTTAGTGAGCGTTATAGACTTTCCATAATGGAATTACTATTAAGCTGTCAGAATCTCTTTTGATTTTCTTTCGAGATATTGGACAATTGGATCAACCAAAAGTGTGGCTTTACTGAATTTTTTTTTTCCACCAGTTTTTCCCGATTTTCTCAAAAACGGTGCAAACAATTTTCTTTAAATTTTGTTAGCGTATGCTATGTACAAATTTAAATATTTAACTTTTGTTTGAAACATTTCCCCGGGAATATTGTTTGGGGGGGGTCTAGGGGCTGCAGTAAAGTTGTGCTTTCCTCTAAAGTACCACTTCAGTAAAATATATAGTTTTATCACCTATATAATATTAATACACATTAGAAGCATTGCCAGGATTCTAAATTTGAAGAAAATCGGTTAACCGGAAGTGCGACTTTACAGAATACATTTTCGAGATTTTTTGGAATTTTGCCGAAAACTTCTATAACGATTTCTATAATACGAAAAACCCTGCATATTCACCAAGGTGTGCCCCGATATACTTTTCAATTCTGTTCGAAGGTTTGAATCAGAGATATCATCAAGGTGATTATTATTTTATTTTTTTCACATACCTATTATTGAAAAAAAATACTAGAATAACAGCAATTCTATTTTAAGTAGGATGTGTTGAATGGTTCAATTCACAAATAAAGGCTGGTGACGCTAAGAGCGCGAGAGGGGTGTTACTAGGGGAGAATGAGCATTGTTAA